>JAGVSP010004514.1:0-14556 GCA_022494985.1 Micrasema minimum
CATTTATTAATTTTTTTTATTACCTCTCTTCTATTTTTACCTGACCAAAATTTTCGATAATTTAGGTAAAAAGAAAACATACATAATAACAGCCATTTTACACAAATCTCTGGCTTTGGCTTTAGAGAAAAAAAAAAAGTTTAAAATATGAAATAGGTACCTATTTTGAAGTATTTTATCGCAAACTTATTGTTTTTGAATACGTTTTTATTGTGATTTTATGTCCACCGTATTTTATTATATTGTCGTATTATGTATATCTTTGCTTTATTTTAATATTTCAATGTTCCTCAAACTGTGATTTGGCAAATCGATTGACTTTAAGACCATCAAACTACTGATTATTAATTTAGAACATAGAAAAAGCTGTTTTTCATCAATATTCTAAATGTGTATTTATCTTATCTTTAAGCGATGAATTTTTGTATAATATTTTGAGTGAATTGAAAAACGATACGATAAAAAAATCTATCAATAGATAAAACCAAATTTTTTGCTAGAAATTTCAATTTTCTTTTAAGCTGCGCTTACATGATAAATGATGTTGGCGTAATAAGTTCATTTTCGGTCTGCAATTTACAGGGTAAACAACTTATTGAAAACCATGACTTTCAATCTATAGAGGCAACGTAAAAGACCTTTCTTAAATTTTGTCGATAATGCTTATCTCAGCCTTGCATTCTGCTCTAATTTCAACATTAGTGCACCTATCATACATAGTTTTACCACACAATTCGCCTGAGAGATTGCATTTCAACTGCATTCAATTTACTTTCATCCTTATTTTTCCAACTCCATGCTTCGCTTCCACACATAAGGGTTGGTACCAGAACTCCATTATGCACTGGCAATTTTGCCTCTTTTGATAAGCACTTAAACAATAAACATTGGGTTTTTATGATAAACTCAAATATTTCAATTTCGATGCTACTTTCGAGCAGTCGAAAATACCTGTGTCAGAAAACAGGAAACAAGTTGTGGTGGAGTGGGATTCGAGCTTAAAGATTCTAATCAGAAGTCTGCAGCCCAAACTATTCAATCGCATTAAGATTGGCTGAGTTACCCCATTCCGCCTAGTATTTGACATTAGAACTTGTATTCTATATTACTGAGTAATAGAGCATCGCTTCAATTGGTCTCTGCCAACTGAGAAAAATGCGAACCATTTTAGAAAATATCCTTTATTATTGTAATTGAATGCTAGCCCGTCACAGGTAAATTACAGTATTTGGACGCACTCAAAATATTGTCCTATTTATTAACACAGATTTCACTATTTAGGGTCCACTTGTTTGCGAACCATTTTGGAATGAGGGAATCCACTGTTTTCTAAAGTATTTTTTTTCTATAAACTACTAATACTATTTAACTAAGCAAAAAAAAATATTTAACATTTTTTTATAAGTTATTGATGAAGATACGATTTTTTAAAGTAGCACATTTCAAACACCGCGCCAAATACTACTATGTACCAAGTGCGTCATTTTTGCAGGAGTGACGTCATAAAACGGGCGGCTAACGGCATGGCACGGCTAACATATTTCTCCAGCCAATAACAAAACTGTCAAAAATCTATGCAAACGATTTCTCCAGCCAACTGTCACTTAAACTGTCAACAGCTGTTCTAGGGAGAGTGAATGGCGGCCATCTTTAAAAACGGAAACGGAAAACACTACACTTAGATACAAGGAGTGACGTCATTGTGTAAGATTTTGAAATTAATGCTATTGTCAACATTTTTTATTTATTTTTGGGTATATATTGAGATATTTAATCCGACTTTTTAAATATTCGCGTCTAAACGAAAGCATTTTTAAAATTCAATTCCGGGTAGCAGTGGATTTTCTCATTGAACCAAAAACAATTTGTTATTAAAAAGTTTGAGATGTTCTGAAATATATTATACATAGGTATCAAAAATTAATTTATACACCCGAAGATTGTTCTCAAAATTGAGTGGGCGAGGCTCAAATGCCTACCAAGTCAAAAAACCAATTTCCCGACTAATTTATGCTAGGTCTTAGAAAATTTCAGGTAATTTTATTGTTTAGAGTTGGATTCAGAATGCCAAGTATAGACCAATCAATATAAACATGTTTGTATGGAGTAGGTTGCATTCACTGCACTTCGGGGGATAATGTTAGAATATAAAAGATAAATATTAAGTAAACATACATTATTTTCATTATTATTGAGTAATTGGCCAATAAAGCAATAAAATTCAACTTTAAGGGTGAACGAAAAAAGGAGAACTAGTGATTTTGTACATAATGGCTTATTTTAAAACGATTCAACTGTAGTAATGATAATTCCCGGAAAAAAAAGATTAATATAGGAAACTTAAAATCTCCCAGAGTGCGATTTTCTAAGTCCCGATTTATATACCCAAAACTAGGGATTTCTTGTCTATCATAATTTAAAGTAAGGTATCCTTGGATAAAATATTTATTATCACAGTGAGATCATTTTTTGTTTGTTTAGCGCTAAATAGAAAATTTAAGTATTTCTCAGGATCCTTTATATACACATCATTATCTTCATCATACAATATCCGCTCCCTATGTGGAGCATATGGAATCCACAAACTGCCTCCGGGCCAAGCGATCGGCCGCCAGCTCCCATGCATCCTCCCAAGTCAAGTCCACGTCCCGCAGCTCTGACGCAAAATGCCGACGAATTGTCAACAGTGGACGACCGGGACGCCGAGAACCTGATTGATGCCTTGTAAAATAGGCAAGCATGGTTAAGGCTCTCGGGAGGCATACATAGTATATGGCCTAGCCAGCCGAAACGCCTTCGCCGGATGACAGTAGATACCAAGGGTTGCTGTGTCCGTAGCCTCACTTCTGTGTTCCTTACAAAGTCAAACCACCGCACATCTAAAATCATCCTAAGACACCTATTTTCAAAACTCAGAATTCTGCTATTTTGGGCCCTGGTTAGGTGCCATGATTCGCAGCCATAGAGGAGAACAGGTGTGATGCAGGAGTTATAAAGGCGGCATTTTGTTTTAACCAAGTAAACATCCGATTTCCAAAATAGCAACACTATTACATAAAAGTCAATTTATTGAAGTGTCTTTAATGCGATCTAAAACCTTATATTTACTCGGCTAAATGCCAGGTAACCAGTTTTACTTGCGCTTTATGTAAATTATGTGAAGTTAAATTTATCAATACAGCGAAAATCAGAAATTCAAAACTGAATGTCTTAAAAGCGAAATAAGTACTTACAAGTGGTTTTTTCTAATCAAGTTTTTTTTCATATTTATTGTAGTCATATTTATTGGGTTACAATGGCAACACAAAATACATCCTCATCAGCGTCATACAACGCAAGACAAATCAAATTACATGAAGCGAAAAAAGAAACATATTTTTCAAGAACAAAGGCATTACATGATAGTATACCTAATATAAAAACTAGAGCGTCTATTTCGTGTTTTGTAAAGAATGCATCATTATTGTGCGATAAACGGCATAGATTTATAGACATAGTAAATAACTTAAATGATATCAATATGGATTTGGATCCAGAATTTTTGCCCGATGTCGAGATATTAAACTTACATGATGATTTATACGCAACGATCGAACAAACTAGAAAATTATATGAAGTCAATACTTCAAAGGTTTCTGAAGCTCAACCTACCGCAAAAAATAGTCAAAATAATGCTGTAAAGTTTTTAAAATTTTTATTGTATTATATTAAGAACAAATATACTATAGATTCACCAGTTTTCGGGTTGTACTACGAGTTTTATTACTTCATGTATAAGCCCTGTAAACGCCTAGATATCCATAATCCCTTCCAAACTTCTCTTCTGTTGAGATGTCAATTATAATTAAGCGTCCAGTTTTTGTCAACAAGTATTTGGACACACTCAAAATTTTGTTTTTAAAATTAGCTGGTAAATGTTATAAGGATAACAATTGAAGCGTCATCTTCAGGAGTTTCCTAGTAGGTGATATAATTCGGTAAGAATCTTACCTACAATCGTAAATGCCACATTTCTTAAATTAAAATATAAAATGTTTAAAAATACATTAAATAAAGTGTTAATGGTTGGTTGGTTGTAAAAACTCGTTCAATTAAAAACGTTTATTGTAAAACTGGTTACGGTTTCGAAACTAGTAGGCATTTAATTAGTCTTTAATATACATATTATAATAATTAGTATAAACTTAATGGTGTTTTATTGTTATTTTATAAGAAATTTTAATACTATTGATGGCTCAACAGAGTCAGAGAAACTCTGGAAACGAATGTGGGTTATCTAGGCGTTTACAGGGCTTACGACCTGTCATTGGCTGGGTTAAGTGGCCACTTGATGTATTACAACATTCCCCATTCCGCCCATCATCTGACAACCATGTATGACAATTTTTTTGAAACTTGTATATATGTTGAGTTTGTACAGAAGAATCCACATGCGAGTTGTGTTTTCGACAGATTTTTAATATGTTTAATATTCTTTCCCTATAGTGACATCTGTTGAGAATATAGTTAAGCATTTTTTGGCAATCTAACTTAATTGGTGTAGGTAAGGTTCATCCGAACTTGATTACTTACTAGAAGACGCCTGAAGATGTCTCTCCAATTTTTACCATTAAATATTTTTAACAACGACATTTTTGAATGAATACAAATACTTGTAGACAAATTACTGGATTATACCCATGCTGGGCTGATAACCCACATTCGTTTCCAGAGTTTCTCTGTCTCTGTTGAGATATCAATAATATCTGATATTAGCCCAGCAATGGGTATAATCCAGTAATTTGTCTACAAGTGTTTGTATTCATTAAAAATGTTGTTGTTAATTTTAATACTATTTACATAATACAATAAATCCATATTATGGCCATATTGAAGACCATAAATAGTAATAAGACATTTATTATAACTTATAAACTTTAAAATATAACAATGCAATAATTTTTATTTTTATTAATAATGATATATAAAATCTCTAAATTTAGTTTTTCTTAGCGTTTTTCCTTATTTCCAAATTGTCTGCCAACGTCATCAAACTATCTGTTTTAAATAACAATCATAATATGAATTTTGATTTGAATTTAAATTTTTGTATAACTAAAGCATGACTAAGCGATTTCATCAATTATTCTAAATTCAAACTCTCAAACTACTAAAAAAGTCGATAAAACACATTATAACGATTTCTAGAATATTATATTACAATAATTTTCATTTGTCGCTTAACAATTCAAAAGTCATAAAACACACAATTGAATACGTTTTAATTAACTATGGATTTAAAAAACTAATTTAAATATTTTGAAATGATTAATTTTAAAAACTTGGTTATTAGTGGTTTAAACTGGTGTTTTCAAATTTTTGAAGGTTTCATTGGTACCGCAGCAGATTAAGTAAAAATTACACAAATTCATCTTAAAATGCTGTTTTTTACTATGTTTTGTTTATGGATATTATTAATTTGACAAAATGCATGATATTTGATAACAATTTGCAGAATTTATCGAAAAATAAAAATGAACTTTGTATGCAATTTTCTCGAAAACTATGGGTCAAATAAAAAAATATATAAAAACAACATTTTGAGTGTGTCCAAATACTTGTAGACAAAAACTGGATTTCACCCATTACGGGCTAATAATTACAATTTGACATCTCAACAGAGACGAGAAATTTGAAAGGGAATATGGATATCTAGGCGTTTACAGGGCTTATGACTTGTCATTGGCTGGGTTAGGAGGCCACTTGATGTATTACAACATTCCCCATTTCACCTAGTATTTGATACCCACATCCGCTAATATACAATAAATTCACATGTGAACACTCTCTGTCATCCATTGAGAAAATTGCTAAGCATTTTAGCAGAAACCTTTATGATTGCAAGTGAGATTCTTACCGAATTATATCACCTACTAGGAAACGCCTGAAGATGAATCTTCAATTTGTTATGCTTATAACTTTTACCAGCTAATTTTTATAAACAACATTTTGAGTGTGTCCAAATACTTGTAGACAAAAACTGCCAATGACAGGTCATAACCCAGCCAATGAGGTCATAACCCAGCCAATGACAGGTCATAAGCCCTGTAAACGCCTAGATATCCATATTCCCTTCCAAATTTCTCGTCTCTGTTGAGATGTCAAATTGTAAAAAATATATGTTTTACAAAATCGACTCCAAATATTATGTAGATTGTAGATTCACTAGTTTCCCGCTTGTACATCGAGTTTTGTTACACCCTGTATACAAGTACATGAGAGAAGATCAAAATCAATGAAATAGATAAAACGATACGTAGCCTCGTAGCATAGTGGTAGCGCATTTGGCTACCGTGCATGAGATCGCGGGTTCGAATTCTTAGGGGGTCAACATGAAATATTTATTTATATGTGTGATACCTTGGACTGGTACTAAAGCGTAAGAATGTTCATTTTACCTTCATGTAATAGAATGATCAAGATACAATTGGTGTACCAATGCAGTGCCCTATGCACCATTGGGTGCGGCTCAGGGAAAGAAATAGTAGTAGTTACAGGAACTTGTAATATAAACCGTCGCTTAAGTGGCAACACGACTTATCTCATTTTTGTAGACTTTTTGCAGATCAATAATTTTTTAACACTTTTTATTTATTAATAAACTTTTTACAAAATAAGTCGATACAAACATGCTTTTTGTCGATGTCCACATAAAAAGTGTGAAAAAAAGCTCTAGTGTTACATTCCGTTCAAGGACTATGGTTGTATGGAGAAACAGATGATCCTCTTGAATGGCGTTGTTTTGAAATCCATCCAATATATTTTTTAAATACCGACAATAAAACTCCGAAAGGAATTTATTGTTTTAACGATATTTTTGTTTACAAAAAAGCGCTTCTTCCGTAGGTAACTTTTATTGTTTTTATGCATCTATGGCATCTATATCATGGCAATTTACACGTCATAGAATACAGTCTGTGCGTCACTCAGTGTACACTAGACACATATAGGCACTTGTAATATAAATTGTCGCTTAATTGGCAACATGACTTATCTCATTTTTGTACACTTCGTAAGATATTATTTGAAAAGTGCCTAACTTAAATTTAATTTGAATTTAATTTAACTTAAATTTAACTTAAAACTTAAATTTTTCAATGGATGACAGAGAGTGTTCACATGTGAAGCGTCGCGCCATTTTCTGTATATTGGCAGATATGGATATTAAATACTAGGTGAAATGGGGAATGTTGTAATACATCAAGTGGCCACTTAACCCAGCCAATGACAGGTCATAAGCCCTGTAAACGCCTAGATATCCATTTTCCCTTCCAAACTTCTCGTCTCTGTTGAGATGTCAAATTGTAAATTTAATCCAATTGGCTGCATATTAAATATTTATAGATATATAAACTACATATATCAGATACGTTAAAATGAATAAATTAATTGATGCGTAATGTTAGAAGTGTGAGAATTTGTGTAATTAGTCACTCAATTATTTTTAAATAACAAAAATAAAAATATTTGGTAGACATAAAATTATATTTATTTCACCAGTTAGCGCTTTCACCCTGTTACGGGCATTTTCACACTGGTAATACATATATATTTTACATGACAAAAATTTAAAAAAATTATAATTAACAAATAAAAAAAATAGAAAACAAAACTCACAAGAAAACGAGGTTTGCCTATCAAGTAGATTTATTGAACTTTTATAAGTTATATCAAAATGATTGAATCATGGAGTTTTACCAAGTAATATCAATAAAACATAAACCAAATGACATTATGTCAGATATTATTGATATCCCAAGACATCCTGAGACAGAGAAACTCTGGAAACGAATGTGGGTTATCTAGGCGTTAGCAATATTTTCAACAGATGTCACTAGAGAGAAAAAATATTTAAGACTGTCGAAAAACCAACTCAAATGTGGATACTTCTGTACAAACTCAATATAAAGTAGTTTCAAAAATTTGTCATATATGGTTGTCAGATGATGGGCGGAATGGGGAATGTTGTAGTACATCAAGTGGCCGCTTAACCCAGCCAATGACAGGTCATAAGCCCTGTAAACGCCTAGATAAGCCACATTCGTTTCCAGAGTTTCTCTGTCTCTGTTGGAATATCAATAATATCTGATATCAGCCCAGCATGGGTATAATCCAGTAATTTGTCTACAAGTATTTGTATATTATGTCATATTAATAGGTGTCGATTTGTGGTGCCTCTAGCGGGAGTTTTTCGAAACTGAAGCTGCGAAATTTTATACATGCTTTTCTAAATTTGATTTTTTTCAATGAGATAGGTCGTAATGCCGCTTATGTCAACACGCGTGACTGTGACAGCCTACGTAGGCGTAGGTACGCAACAATATTGTGCTAAATCACAGACCGGTTATGACAAAATTAGCAAGGAAAACTCAGAGAGACTATAGGCGCGCGCGGGAAATTCCATCGCAGCAGAACAAATCTTGTCAATACTAGTTGGGACAAGCGAAACATTTTATGAGATGTACTGATAAACAAAAATATTTATAATCATTTAATATCCTAGGCTAAAAGGCGTATAAATTTAAAATTCATTTTATTGCCATTTTTATGCGATTTGATCCTACAATATTTTTATTTATTATTGACATTAATTTAAGGAAAATCTAAAAAACTTTAAAGCTCAAGTGTTAAATTTCATAGTAACACATTCGTTATAAACTGGAGTCATTGATTTATTAATACATTTAGATTTGAACTGAACCCAAAAAATGAATGACACTTCAACTCCGCCAAAACCTCCAACTCCGTCAGACGCGTATTCAGTATTTCTTTAACCGCCGGCCGAGTCGGACGTTCAGAAAACATTCCGAAATGCCTTCCTGTGTAGTGAAACCGTGTAAAAACCGTACGGATAAAATTAACAAATAAGATGGTGTAACTTTCCACGTGTAAGTGTTTATTTATATTTGTGTCACAGTCGGCACTAGGTATTTTGGTGTTTGCGTGTAATACTGGAAACCATGTGTTCACCCTGAAGATGGCACCTGCAGCGGTGGCCGAAACGTCGGAGAAGACAAAAAAAATAGCACGGATAATCCCAAAAAACAAAGCAAATAGAAGAAACTTATAATAATTTGTAATTGTAATATAAATTATTATAAATTTGTTTTATTAAATTACATACCAATCAATGTGCACCTTTATATACGCACATACTAAACTGTTAAAAATTGTTTGTTTTTTAAAGTTTACATAGTCTTTTTTTTTTTAAAAAAACACCTTTAACACAATGTTTACATGAAAATCTACAAAAGCATAATAAATAATGCCTACATTAAAATGTGGAATGAAAATATTAACTAACTAACTAACTAACCCTTGCGCCTAACTTAAAGCGCCCTTGAGGTAATAGTTAACAAAAACGGTGCTATAGAAATTATCCATTTTTATTATTTATTATTATTACTAACCATCACGCCATTTCCCCGAAGGGGTAGGCAGAGAGGATAGAACGCCACACCACTCTGTCCTGGCATACTTCTCTTGCTTCCTCCACATTCATACATCTTCTCCAATATATAAATATTTGTCCATTTTAATGTAGATTATATAGGTATTTGTGAGAATTAGGAAATCAATAATGATATTTTATTTGATTGTTTACATATGAAGATTTTCCTGTCCAAATCCGGTAGGTAGGAAGGTATTAAAATTATTTTACTGTTACAGGAAAAACTATTCACAAAATATTTTTTATCGATCAGGTGATTTTTGCTTAGTATTTATTTCAGCGGTGGAAAGGTTATTTGATTTATGTAAATATATCGAACTGTAAAATAAATCAAATTGAAGTTTGAAAATTAAAAAAAAAAAAATTGTTTTCAATTCGGGTTTGAACCGGATTTTAGTCTAGTGGTAGATTCGAAGACTCCGGATTAGAATCTCTAAGCTCAAATCCCATTCAAGCACAAATTGTTGGTTGACTATTTGAAAGCAGCCCTAAAATTGATATATTTGAGTAGGGTGGATGCTATAGCTATTGAACACTTATTAAAAATATTTTTCGAAAAAAGTGTTGTTGGAACTGTATTAACTTAATTATAACATAAGGTATTTTTTGGGAGAAATTTAATTGCCTTTTATAAAACCTGATCAAAATTAGTAAAAGACAAATATATAATTGTTTATATCGTGTGTTGCAGCCCAAAATATTGTATATAATTCCTGGTCTTAATATAAGTCAAATTAAATTGCAAAGTCATCTGCAGGCGATTACTAGTAATCAATTTAACTCGGTCAGAGTCTTAATTACAAAAATTAAGTGATTTGCTAATAAATACTTAACTTCCATATCAATGCATAGATGGAGCTTTTAACGCGCTGGTGAATGATTCTCGATTCGTGACATATATACAAAATAAAAGATTTTACCTGGTATGGATATTCGCTAATAAGTGGAATGGGGAATGTTGTAGTACATAAAGTGGCCACTTAACCCAGCCAATGATAGGTCATAAGCCCTGTAAACGCTCGAATATCCATATTCCTGAATTTATAAGAGTTTTACCTCATCTCTGTAGAGATATGAAATGAAATATAATTGTTAAATATATTTTTTGTGAAATAGCGTGTAATTTATGAGGAAATCCACTGTTTTCTTAAGTAATTTTTTTCTATAAACTTACTATTTAACTAAACAAAAAAAAAATATTTAATATTTTTTTTATAAGTTATTGATGAAGACACGATTTTTTAAAGTTGCACATTTCAAATACCGCGCTAAATACCACTATTTACTAACTGCGTCATTTTTGCAGGAGTGACGTCATAAAACGGGTTGTTTAAGGCCATGGTATTTCTCCAGCCAGTAACAAAACTGTCAAAAATCTATGCAAACTGACGCGGGAAGCACAGATAAAATATACCGTCGACTCAACTGTCATATACTGTTAACAGCTGTTCTAGGTATACTGAATGGCGGCCATCTTTTTTGCAATAGAAGCTTGTATGTAGATTGTATTCCATATTAAAATGCCATGGAACGCGGCTACGGGGGTTTAAAAACGGAAACCGGAAACACTACACTTAGATACAAGGAGTGACGTCATTGTTTAAGATTTTGAAATGAGTGCTTTTTTCAATATTTTTTATTAATTTTTGCGTGCGTTTTTGGGATATTTCATCCCACTTCAAAATTTTTAAATATTCGCGTCTACACGAAAGCATTTTTAAAATTCAATTCCGGGTAGCAGTGGATTTCCTCATTGGACACATTTTCATTTTCTCTTGCATTATAGGCTGTTTCTTGATTTACCAAAGAAATATTGATAAATACTGATAGATTTTAAGCCTTCCACGTAGTTTATGCTCGGTTTAAAGCTTAAAAAAGGTTCTGAGTAATGAAGGATTTTTTTAAACTCACTTCCCTTGTGTCAAGGGCTAACAATTTCAGGTTTGAGATTCGCTGTTAAATAAAAAATCATTTTCATATTTTACTATTGAAATAAAACAAAAGTATGAACGCATTTACTTAAAGAATGCACTTTTTTAGAACTGAAATCAGATAATTATAAAATTTAAACGAACCAGTCTGGTTTTCAGGCCGTCAGTTACAAACATAAACGAAGGTAATTCAAAATTATTCAAATTAACAGTTTTCCATGGAAATTTTTTTTATTTTCTTTTTATCGACAATGTCAGTTAAATTTGTAGATCCGTATTCATGATGCCAGTCTAGCGATGACAATACCACTCACAATGTCAAGTGGTTTTGATGTCGATACGATCTATATCACTGCGTTCATGCACAAAAATAGGTTAACTGACTCAGCGTCGGTCCCGGGCCATCACGTGACTTACTTGACTCGGACACACTATCTTGTGGTCACCAGAAAATCTTATATACAGGATGTTTTTATTTTAATGGAAAAATTGTGATAGTATATATATATTTTTTTAAATGGTGAAAAAATATATTTATTTTAACCGGGTTGTGGTCTAGTGGTAGATTCGGGGACTCCGGATTAGAATCTCTAGGTTCGAATCCCATTCGTTCATTCATTATACCATATCCCGCTCCCTATGTGGAGCATATAATAATAATAATAATAATATAATATGTTTTTATTCCAAACCTTGAGGTGGTGAGTGCAAGCCTCCAAGGTTCATATAAAATAATACACTTGTACAACATAATAAGTATCGTATTTTTTTTTTTTTTTAATATTTTTTTTTTTTTTTTTCTAGGGTGGCTTCAGCATTAGAAGCCACCTTTTGTAAATTGGCGAGTGGATCCACCCTGCTGTGGCTTGTAGAAGGGCGTTTTTTTGTCGTCTTTAGGCGTTGCCACATCCACATGGAATCCACAAACTGCCTTCAGGCCAAGCGATCGGCCGCCAGCTCCCGCGCATCCTCCCAAGTCAAGTCCACGTCCCGCAGCTCTGACGCAAACTGCCGATGAATTGTCAACAGTGGACGACCGGGACGCCGAGAACCTGATGCCTTGTAAAATAGGCAAGCATGGTTAAGGCTCTCGGGAGGCATACGTAGTATATGGCCTAGCCAGCCGAAACGCCTTCGCCGGATGACAGTAGATACCAAGGGTTGCTGTGTCCGTTGCCTCACCTCTGTGTTCCTTACAAAGTCAAACCACCGCACACCTAAAATTCTTCTAAGACACCTATTCTCAAAACTCAGAAGTCTGCTGTCTTGGGCCCTAGTTAGGTGCCACGATTCGCAGCCATAGAGAAGAAGGTGTGATGCAGGAGTTATAAAGGCGGCATTTTGTTTTAACCGAGTAAATATCCGATCTCCAGACAGCTTTCATACTGTTGAATGCGGCGCCCGCTACTCCAAGCCGCACTCCCAGTTCTTTCTGAACTCTGCCGTTTTCTGTCATGTACGCTCCCAAGTATTTGAAGCTCTCGACCTCTGAAGGTTCGAATCCCACTCCAGCACAACTTGTTTCCAGCTTTCTAGCACGGTTATTTCTGACTGTTTGAAAGCAGGCCGAACTTGAAATATTTGAGTATATCATAAGAACTCAAATGTTTCTGTTTTAATTTATTTTTTTAAATATATGTATATATATTTATTTAGTACTGTATAATTTTTACATAGACTAATATTATTACATTACACTTGATTTTTTTTTTCCTAACTTTTCTTATCCTACTCTTATACATTTTTCAATTTAGCTATAATATAATACCTACACGAATATTTTTCACACAATTTTTTACATTTAACCCTAAATAACTTTACATTTTGTTCATTTCTTATTTCATCTGGAATCTCCTCATACATTTTAATGCCCTTATACATTAGACAATTCTGTGAGATAGCTTTTCTTTTCTTTTCTAATCTTATATTTTTTGAACCTATTGTTGCATACTTATTTTTAAAAGTCATTGTTTTTTAAATTTGTTTTGCAAATATCTTGGAATTATCCCTTTAACAATTTGGGTAATTTCATTAGCAACATTATATTTAATTCTTTGGTCTGCTGACATAATATTCAAAAGTTTAATCATTTTTTTAGTGTTTGTTCTTCCACTGCACTTTAATATGATTCGCATGGCTTTGTTTTGCAAAATTTGTTATTTTTTTAGCTCTCCATATACAGAAAAATATTTCATGCGTGATACCTTCGATTGGCGATGAAAGGTAAGTCTGGGACTTTATGTTGGACTAAAAGTCGCATGCGACACTTCCGGGTGGCGAATTCGAACAAGAATTTTAGAGAAGTGACATTCCATCCAATACTACCGTGTCTAAGGTGTCTAGTTACCCACAACGTCACTCACTACGTCATCAATAGGCATTTACGTCATCACTAGACATCTACGTCACACGTTTCATGTATAGACCGAAGTGCTGGAGTCTTTAGACGGTGGAATTTGATAATAACCATTAGGTGCGGATTAATGGAAATATTAGTAGTAATAGTACCGGTAATTAGAAGACCTATTCTCGAGTCTGAAGCGAAAGATTATTTTATCTAGTGATTTTAGGATTGAACATTTCGCTTTGTTAAAAAAGCCACCAGAGAGCATCTATTTAATCGAATAGTAAATAGGTAATACTTTTGAATATTCACAAGTTTGAAGTTCAGTGACACAAAATGGCGTTTATTTTCAATATTTTTTTAAATACAAAACATAAGCTCCATCAGCTCCGCCTACCACACCCGTAGGATAGTCATCGACGGTCTGCCAGGACGGCGGTATCCTCTTTTTCTTTACTTATCCTCTCCTGCGTTTAAATATTCAGATTTCCCAACACTTACACCACACTCACACACACATACAACATACAACAGCACACATACACATGACATAACATAACCACTGTTTGCTCACTTCACCTCTTCAGAAATTTGGTTTGTATACATATTGTGTTGTCCACGTAATTGGTGTTATGTTCTATATGTTACCTCAATTTGAAAAATCTTTGTTAATTTGTACCAAACATGGCACTGTGAGTATAACATTAAAAATTTAAATAAATAATAGAAAGATCCACCACGTGTTTATCAGTGTATTGTTCCTTAATTTTAATGCATTATTATACAAAGCC
>JAGVSP010004515.1:0-15431 GCA_022494985.1 Micrasema minimum
CATAGCATAAACAAAATATCAATGCATAAAACGTGTTTTAAGTAAATTTTTTTACAAAATGCAAAGGTGAGTATAAAAAAAAATTAGAAACAAGTATATATTGCTTTTAAAACAACAACAACAAAAACTATAGACTACATCATAATTGCTTCACTTCCAACTGAAATAATAATAAATTTAAAAAATTCTTCGTAAATGAATTAGGTAGTATGCTGTGTCACTCATAAATGATTGGTGAACAAACAACCTAATTCTGCAATGAACTTTCTTAAAAAATATTTTTTTTTCTGCTTCTTTGATATTTCAAATAATTAGATATTTTTGAGGGTATAAAAAAATTAAGCAATAAAGGGGAAAACGACATCATAATAATAAATATGCTTAAATAATTTCAATGAAAAAAACGTTTGAATGACGGGAAATCCTAATAAATCGTTTTTTTTTTTTAAAGTAGCAGTTAATTTTATGATGATGATGATGATCTGTTAAACAAATAATATGAGTCCAGTAATGCGTTGACGCATTACCTATCTAATATTTTTTCAAGTAACATTACATGAAAAATTCAAATTGATAAATTAATGTTCACAATCTACCTACATTACTAAATACTATCATACACTTTTTGCAAGTGTGTGGATTACTTTATAAATTTGGGAGGAGCCTCATCCAGCCTGTCATCGCAAGTGAGTTTTATCTATGTATTTATCTTATCTATGCACAATGCACGAATGCACAATATGACAAATTGACAAGATCGGGAATTCGGAGTGTTAATTTTCATTTGATTGTCCGCGATTCATCTCCTAACTAATAATATTTATTTCCGCCTTTAAAATGTTATAATTGTGAAACAGACAGGACGTTAAAAGTTTTAAAATACTGACCGGTACCAGTGAAATTGTGCGTTGCCGAATCGGCCACATAAGTAGTCGCCGTAGGAGATAATGCTCTGACTTCCGTTTTTAATTTACTCACATCAGCATAATGAGCGCGTTTACGGGCCCCGCGCCCTACGAGATGGTTGAGCTAGCGACTTTGCTTCAGGTAGAGATACCCGAGGGTCGCAATAACCTAACGGACAGCCACACAAATCTCGAAAGAGTAGCAGAGTATTGTGAGGCTAACTATTTCCAGTCAGAAAACAAGCGTGTCGCTCTTGAGAGCACCAAGAACTACACCACGCAGTCGCTTGCGAGTGTTGCTTACCAGATAAACACCCTGGCTTATAATTTCCTCCAATTGCTGGACTTGCAGACAGTTCAGCTTGCTGAAATGGAAAGTCAGATGAACCACATCTCGCAGACTGTGATGATCCACAAGGAGAAGGTCGCTCGGCGGGAGATTGGCGTGTTGACAGCCAACAAAGTGACCAACAGGCAGTATAAAATTATTGCTCCTGCTAATCCGGAAAAACCCATCAAATATGTCCGGAAAGCCATAGACTACACTTGTAAGTATGAATTAATTAAATGAATAACCACCACCCCGTTTTCCCATAGAGGTAGTGAGGAAGGATAGGTTGCCACACCACTCTGTCCTGGACTAACACACTTCCTTTGCGTTCTTGTTTCTTCATTTTTGCTTTTGATTTTTCTCATACATGCACACAAATTATTCGTACTTTTCATATGTCCACTTTCAATTACTTGTTTTATGTTTCTTTATGTGTTTGTAGTTTTCGGCACCTACCAGGAAATCAAAAAAATAATTATTGGATTTAATACTATG
The DNA here is from genome assembly GCA_022494985.1 of Micrasema minimum. Classification (NCBI taxonomy): domain Eukaryota; kingdom Metazoa; phylum Arthropoda; class Insecta; order Trichoptera; family Brachycentridae; genus Micrasema; species Micrasema minimum. Next base: position 1,732 of record JAGVSP010004515.1, read on the forward strand.
CTATATATGTCACTGTACAAGGATTTTCGCAAATTTTTGAGAGCGTTTTGAATTTTTTTATTATAAAATCAAAGTGAGCACCTGACCGAGAATTAGAAGGTCCCAAGTTCTGGAGTCCTGGAGTCCTGGAGTGAACAATTATTTTTTAAATTTTGTAATTAACAATTAATTTTAAAGTGGTTTGACGAATGCACATTGTAATTTAGATTTTCCCTATCATTCTGTAGATTGGTCAAATATTACATATTTAATTATCACATACATATTTTGTCACAAAATTTAATTTTATGTATTATCTCCGAAAATCCTCACTGCACATAAAAAAATTTAAATCATATTATTCTAGTGTTGGATGAGATCGGTCACGGAGTGCGGTGGGGCAGTGGCACGCCCCGGCAGCGGCAGCGCTCGCAGGGGGGCTCGGTGTCGGGGCCCGGCCAGGTGGGGCCCGGGGGGGCGCTGCCCGCCCCCACCACCAAGCCGCCCACGCCCCCGCAGGCTGCGCGAGCCCCCACTCCCAACACCAAGGGCAGCGGGATGGTGGGGACATTGGGTATATTACAAAAATACTTAACTTTTTCATTATTATTTTGTTACTTTATATTTTTGCCTTTTGATAAAGTGGTTTGCGCGTCAGGCTACACGCATGAGGTTGCGGGTTCAATTGCTGGCTCCGGGGTCAATATGAAGTATATAATGTGGTATTTCACATTTAAAAAATCACAAATGATACCTTAGACTGTCTCTGAAGCATATTACTGATCATCTTGCTTTCATTTTATTAATGATCAAGATACACTGCACTTGGTACACCAACGCAGTGCCCTATGCACCTATGTGCAAATAAGGAAAAGTAGTAGTATTGTTTGTTTATAATACATTTTTGTCCCATCGACATCTGTGAATGTATTGATATTAAATTATAAATGCCTTGACTCGACACGGATTTTCTAGTGAGTAGCGGATTTCATAGCCTACTTATCATGGGTTATTACTAAGTGAGACGTTTTCAAGTCTAGGGTGTACAAAGGAATAGATGAGATAAATTAGTACAGGAATTAGTGAATGGAAAGAATGAGAAAGGTATCCACATTGTAATTATCCGTGGTATCCAAATTATATGGTCATTAGGCACAGATGTTCACGTATGGCCATACTACTGTGAAGACTAAAATTTTGAAGTAATTTTTAATTAGGTTATGAAAAATTTGTACAAACATTTTAGGTATTAATATTTTTAGGTAAAAACAGTTCTCGGGAATACCGAACCCCTCCCGCGGTGGCACCTCCCCAAGTGCCGTCCCACTACGCTCCCAACTACCCCATGGGGCACCCCCACCACAACTCGGGGACTTTGTCGCGCCGCGGTCCCGGATATTCCACTCTGCCCATTGTACAGCCACAGGTACTAACCGTATGTTACAAGATGTAAATGCAATCAGCACTGTCTCCTCACTAGAACAATTTCAGATAAACATATTTTGTAATATTTGTATATTTTACTTGAAGTGAGATATGGCGCTGTATGTAGTTTGGTAGTATATGGCCTAGCCAGCCGAAACGCCTTCGCCGGATGACAGTAGATACCAAGGGTTGCTGTGTCCGTTGCCTCACCTCTGTGTTCCTTACAAAGTCAAACCACCGCACACCTAAAATTCTTCTAAGACACCTATTCTCAAAACTTAGTATTCTGCTGTCTTGGGCCCTAGTTAGGTGCCACGATTCGCAGCCATAGAGAAGAACAGGTGTTGTGCAGGAGTTATAAAGGCGGCATTTTGTTTTAACCGAGTACATATCCGATCTCCAGACAGCTTTCATACTGTTGAATGCGGCGCCCGCTACTCCAAGCCGTCCCAGTTCTTTCTGAACTCTGCCGTTTTCTGTCATGTACGCTCCCAGGTATTTAATGCCGCCCAAGAGCCTTAACCATGCTTGCCTATTTTACAAGGCATCAGCCTCTCGGCGTCCCGGTCGTCCACTGTTGACAATTTGTCGGCAGTTTGCACGGGAGCTGGCGGCCGATCGCTTGGCCTGGAGGCAGTTTGTGGATTCCATATGCTCCACATAGGGAGCGGATATGGTATAATAATAATATAATAATAATGTAGTTTGACATTCTTTTAGGAACAAATTTTGTATGGGATAAAGTGAAATTTGCACTATACTATGTTTTTCCTAGTGAAACTTAGTTGTTTCTAATAGTTGTTAGTAATTATTTAATCATAAGCGGAGATAGCGGTGAATGTACTTATGTGACTCGTATGTTTGTTTTATTTAAGAATTAATATTTTAGACAAAAAAAAGGTTTGTTTCTAATTCATATAAATTTTTAAAACTGACGCTTCTTCGAAAACCAGTATTATTTTTTACACTGTTGACTACACTGCTCTTCTCATAATAAATTATCCTTGCTTTTATTTGTTTTGTAAAACTGTATTTTCTATTTATATTTTTCAAGGTTGGAATGGTGCATCCCAATCAGCACACTCTTTCTACATCAACCTATGGTCAGCATGAACTTCATTCCAACATGCCACGTAAGATTTATAATTACCTCAATTTGATTTATTCCTAACAATTAGATCGCTTGGTAAAACTACTGACTAACGTGGGTTAAATGTCTGAATTATGTGAAGAGTTTTAAATAAATGCAAACACGAAGCCACCTATTCGATTCTTAAACTCTCAAATTAATCTAAACAAAATATAAATATTTTTAATAATTAAATCTTCTTTCAGCTCCTCCCTCTCCTCTGATTGGATCAGACAGCGGAGATCATGGACAACACATGATGCACTCGGGACATGGTGCCGTAAGTTTATATTCAACCTATAATATTTGACTACAGTATTTCCAAGCGTTTATTTTACTTTTGACAGCTCGATTATGTATCGATTAGGACATAGGGATGTCCTAATGCGTCGCCGAATCGATTTCTCATAAAAATCGACTTTATTTATGAAGAAGTTTGAATCAATTTAACACATTTATATTTTATTTTTGCTCAATATTTTGTAGTTTATAAACATACCCAGACGTTTAAAGCAGAGTTTACATTACGAAAGCGCGGTTGTAAAACTTTTTTTTTTGAACAGTCTTTATTCAATAAAAAATATTACAAAAAATACATAATTTCTTTACAAAAGAAAATTTTAAATACAGTCCCGATAAACTCCTTAATTGGAGTTTGTCACCGGGTGCAGTAGCTACAGAAAACCCAAACAAATAAAAAAAACAAATAGGTTTTATTTAAATAAAATTTCTATATTTTTTCATGAAAAAATTCAACTTGAATAATCCTCGTTGCATAAGTAGGCTCCATAAACATCGATATCGATAAATATCGGAGCTAAAAAACATGTCGCTTCACTATCCTAAAGAAAAAAACATGAGGTATTGCATTTTTCGGTCTATGGTTGCCTGTCAATAATTACGGAACTTTATAGGCGCCCATGTGTCAAAAGTAAAATAAACGCTTGGAAATACTGTAATTGCTGTACATATAATATAAACCACCTAAAATACTCCTGAACTAATAATTAAAAATGGCCGAAAAATATTGAGAGACCTAAATTAAGGTGATTGAATTATGCGGAGAAGAACATGGTGACCTTGGGCTATTCTAAACGACAGTAGCTGGAGACAACTGTCATGGTCAATTTTCTTGTAGGTTTATAATGATGATGTATTAGCCTTTTAGGCCTGCTAGAATATAATCTTAATGTTTGTATTGTTTTCAGCGTATGGTTCTCACTCGGAATCATACCCGGAACCTCCGTATCGTGATTTCAGTGTCTTAGCCATTACGTTACGGAGGCCGCAAATGGATTATAATTAAATAAAACGATGTTATGTGTTACTATTAATTGGTTTATTCTATAGAAATAGAATTTACCTACACTACCTGGTTTCGGGAGTAACGTTCTCCCATCGACTGGTGAAAAGACACTAAATTAGAATACAGATGTTATACAGAAAAATACAGAAAAATTAAATTGCAATACTTTAAGAATCTAGACACAAGGGTAACATAAATATTGATACATAGAAGTAATAGAAAAAAAGAGAAAAAAACACATCTTGGGACAGTGGTGATGGTAAAATACTAAGAAGGTATAAAAAAAAAGTTTGATAATTAATTGCTTGCTAAGTGGTGGCAGTTGATGTACTGGGGTCTTGAGGGGAGGTAAGGGTAGGGGGGTCTTGAGAGGGGTAGGGGTCTAGGGAAGTAATTTGAGAATTGCGTTTTAAAGGGAACATAGTTAGAAGTGGAGATGATATATGAAATGTTTGATTATTAATCAAATTTTAAAGATTTTTGTGTAGGTAAATTCTATTTCTATAGAATAAACCAAATAATAGTAACACATAACATCGTTTTATTTAATCATAATTCATTATCAGTTTTGGAAAATTGATCTATAGTAGTGTTGTATGAAGCAGCACAAAGTGGGCTGCTTTACTGTGGAACTAGCATCAGAGTTGCTTCTAAATCTCTACTACGGCTTTCTTAAATCTTGACATATACGTTGTTATTTATTAGTTGTTTCTGTATTTGTCAGCAACAAGGGGTCATGGTATCGCATACCCAACATTACCAGCCCGGACAGGGGACTATGGGTGGTATGATGCCGACTATAGTTCCCGATGAAGAAGATCTTCCAGGATGGGTACCAAAGAATTACATTGAAAAAGGTATTTATTTTTAAAGTAAATATATATTTTCAACATTTGTGTAATCGTGTTTTTTAAAGAATCCTGAATCAAACAGTGGGTAAAAGTGATCATTCAAATTAAACTGAGTTAAAAACTTTAAACCCAGATATCAAAACTTTTTTTTGCTATATACTGTTTTCATTCACTCGTCCCTTCAATTAGTATAATTTTTGGTGTATTTTTATATTTTGAATTTTTTACATTTTCTGTGTTTTCCAATAATTTCAGTGGTGGCTATTTACGATTATTACGCCGACAAAGAAGATGAGCTCTCCTTCCAAGAAAGTGCCGTGGTGTACGTGTTAAAGAAGAACGATGATGGATGGTGGGAAGGTGTGATGGACGGAATTACCGGGCTGTTCCCTGGGAATTATGTGGAACCTTGTGTATAATGTGTTTCATTCCGTTTCTGCATTTTATCAGAGTCATAGTGACAAACAACATATTATGCAGTGAGGAATGCATTAAAAATAACAATATGTAATAAAAACTGCAATGTACTAAAATAAATAAAAATAAATAAAATTATATCGTTTATTTTACTTGCTTTTTAGCCACTGTATTTTAGATAAATATGATTTCTTAACATAGCATTAAAATGCCGTTAATAAGGGAACCAAAACAGTGTGGAATAAAAACGCACATTGGGATATTAAAAATTTAAATCAATGTAAATTCTAGATTACTCCTTGCCCATGAAATTGGCATACTTCTGGGATATTTTCACTCTCAAATTATTTTCTTCATACATGGAACATTATATTTCCATACTAGATATTGAATAAATTAGTGTTATCATAGTTTTACTTTAGAGATAATATCACTAATAGATCTTTGTTCGTAAGTTTTCACAGCCCTCAGAATACAGATTATGTTTTTCTGGGTTATTATGCCGTGTTTGTGGCATTTCGGAGCACATTGCTGTGTCCATCTTCAAGGCTGATGCCCTTCAAAAACATAATCTGTAATCTGTAGGTAGATCTTTGCCGTAAAAACAAATGTTGTAAACCAACAAACTCTTTTAATGTTTTTGCTCTACCATTCTTTTTATAGGCAGGATAGGATCGTTGCTTGTCAGTTAGTTTACATATTTCTTTTTAAAAACTCCCATTTTTAAACCACTTATAATTTTTTTTCTACATTATTTGCAACAAAGAAAATAGATTAACAGGAATGAAGATTGTTCGATGTCCCACTATGTATTTCTTATGTTTGGTTTAATAATTTTATCTTTTATAACTACTATAATATGGTACCTACCTTATATCTGTGTTTTATAATAACCTTACTATACGTAGAATATAATATAAAATATTATTAGGTTAGGTGATAGTGAGTATTGAGCATTCTGTTAAAACACACATGAATTATTTTATGTACTTGATGTATATTATATTTCTTGGTTTATTGCTATTTCTGTTCAGCTATACTACATATAATATATTTTAAAACTATCATTTCATCATTTTTTATTTTATTATTTTATTTAACCACCTCAACAGGCCAGGAGGCCCAATTACAGAGGGGAACAACGTCACAAACACCCAGGCTTGAGAAAAATCACTTTTAATTTTTGTGTTCTCACCGGGAATCAAACCCGGAACCTCCGTATCGTGAGTCCAGCGTCTTAGCCATTACGCTACGGAGGCCGCCATTGATACTAAAATTAACTTTTTAACTATTCTAGTGGCCGTTTTTCTCTTATAAAATCAGCGTTTCTTATAAAGCACCTTTCCTAATTTTGAACTACCATATTAAAAAAAAAAGTTCTGTCAAGTTTTTTTAGGGTTAAATTAATTAATTATATTCTTAGTGTTTTGCTCTAATTATTAATTTTCAGTTATTATCACCACTATTTCTCACTATGATTTTACTTATTAATGATTTGTTTAGCAAGTATGGAGTAAGTTACTAGTATTTACAATCTGTGGTTAATACAAATTTTGTTACTCGGATAAAGATCTATGCCTTGTTAAGAAAAGTCAAAATGGTAATTTAAATTTTTTTTATTATAAATTATGAATTTTCACTGGCAGTTTACTTGTTTCTCTAATGTGTTTATGTATGATGAGAAAACCACCACAAGTATAAAATCAATGGAATTATCAATAAAATAAGGTTATCTAAGATCGATTAAGTATTATGGAACTCGAGAAATAAATTCTACAGCAATTATTAATCCTTATAGTGTTAAAATAACAAGTAGTTTATGTAATTTTATATCGGTCAGTTAGAAAATACAATAATGAGTAGGTTAAAAACATTTTCTAAATGGAATTTGTGTTCATTTAAATACATTTTTAGTTTACATTCAGGTATTATGTAATGTTTGTTTTTCAAATTTTTATTATTTAGTAGTATAGTATTTATAACTTATACATTATTTTAATTGTAAAATATATTTAATAATTGATATTAAATAAATTATTACTTATATAAATTGAATTCTTTTTTTATTTTTACTTCCTCTCTACAACATATTTTATGATTGTCTAAAAAATGGTTTGACTGAAATCATTAATAATTAAATGTGAACTAATATACAAGCAACTTTCCCTTATCTGCACCCAATGGTGCGTAGGGCACTGCATCGGTACACCAAGTGCAGTGTATCTTGATCTTTTATTACATTAAGGTAAGACGATAAGTCATACGCTTCGTTACCAGTCCAAGGTTCACACATGAAATATTAATATGAAAATCACATGTAAATAAATATTTCAAGTTGACCCCCTACGGGAATCGAACCCATGACCTCAAGCACGGTAGACAAATGCGCTACCACTGTGCTACAAGGCGGACGTTAATATAACCATACGTTCTTACAATACTTTTTTAGTTGTAGATTTTTAATCTCTTCTGTTGGTATTCGATACTGAAGACATGGATAGATGCACTAAAACTCCTATACTCAGCGGATCTCCTATTCCAAACCAAGAGAAAACTTGGTGATTATCACACACAACCTTACCAAAATATCTGCATTTTAATTGGAGCTGTGACGTGTACTTATATGACGGTAATTGGTGAAATCTATTTAAAAATAACCTATTAAGTACTATCATAAATATATGCTTCACACCTGATACATTTTATAGATTGAAATTCTTGTTTGATGTTATAGAAGTAGATATTTCGATAATCTGTGCCTAGGACTTTTTGGTCACTGTGCATCACGAATCACTATGATACCGCAACGGGTGATTAGATTCTGGTATTCTTAGAAAAAAAATCTTAAAAAAGTTTTTCAAACAATTTCTTATTTAAAAAGTGTCGCGTATAATACCTACTGACTTCCTGTTCTGTTCTGTAAAATAAGAAATTAGAATAGCGTTGTTTGAAAAACTTTGATATTTTTTCTTTTTATTTTATTTTATTTAACCACCTCAACAGGCCAGGAGGCCCAATAACAGAGGGGAACAACGTCACAAACACCCAGGCTTGAGAAAATAACTTTTTATTTTTGTGTTCTCACCGGGAATCGAACCCGGAACCTCCGTATCGTGAGTCCAGCGTCTTAACCATTACGCTACGGAGGCCGCAGGATAACATGAATAATCACCCTCCGAAGTATAAAGAATAATATTACCTATGATCTATGATATAACAAGAAGAGTAGAGAATAAGAAACGGATATTTTTTCCAAACTCCATGATAAGGTTTCCATATCCATGTTATTGGTTAGGAACATTGATTTATAATACACTTAGATCTGCCTTGCAGAGTAAATTATTTAGAAAAAGTAATGACACGAAGATTTCGCACCTCAATACACTTACACGGGTCGACCTATCAGAGCCCTTCGACTGCCGGCAAGCATCCGCCCACACACCGCAAAAGGTATGGGCTATAATATAGGGTTATAGTAACCGTATACAATACTAACCCGTTCCTTACGAGGAGCGTTCATGAATTTTACCATGCATCTAAAGTGACTTTTTTTATCTTGTGGACGGGCTGTTGGCTATTATTTAAGAAGAAAACTTTCTTTGAATAAAAATTATTTTAGGCTATGTAGACAAATATAAATAAACACTTACATGTGGAAAGTTTCACCATCTTTTTTGTTAATTTTATCCGTACGGTTTTTACACGGTTTCACTACACAGGAAAGCATTTCGGAATGTTTTCTGAACGTCCGAGTCGGCCGGCGGTTAAAGGAATACTGAATACGTCTGGCGGAGTTGGAGGTTTCGGCGGAGTTGAAGTGTCATTCATTTTTTGGGTTCAGTTCAAATCTAAGTGTATTAATAAATCAATGGTTAGGAATGTAAAAAGTAAAAAATAACACATTTGACGTTTGACGACCTTGTGATTTAATTTAATGGAAATGAAATTCATAAAATATTGATGATATATACATTATATTAATTTATTTACAGAGGCATATAGTGTCAAAAAAATACTAGGTACCGCTCATGTTGTAGACATAGTAACACAACCATAGTACAGTATAATGGTGATAGTTATCAGCTTAAGTGGCAACAATAAATATTTTATAATTATTATTGTGACAATAATAATAGTTCACGGCAATATTTTTTGTATACAACCTGTAACAAAACTCGATGTACAAGCGGGAAACCAGTGAATCTACATAATATTTGGAGTCGATTTTATTGAATAATATTTTTTATTTGACCCTCAGTTTTCGAGAAAATTGAGTACGAAGTTGATTTTTTTTTCGATTTTTTTTTTGAAAAATTGTTATCAAATATCATGTATTTTGTCAAATTAATACTATCCATAAAGAAAACAAAATAAAAAAACGCGTTTTAATAAGAATTTGAGCAATTTTACCTAATCTGCCATGCTCATGAAAACTTTTGTAAGAATTTTTTTTTCAAGCTCAGATTAAAAATTCATATTACGCAATCATCTCCAAATACGATGTAGATTCATCAGTTTCCCGCTTGTACATCGAGTTTTGTTACACCCTGTATATCACTTTATTTCCATTACATGTTACATGGACAATTTGATTATGTCAACATGTAAGAGACCATTCCATGTCAATGTTTAGATATATTACAACAGTTATAAATAATACATACATTTGTAAATATAATGAAAAATTGTTTCACAATAAGACTTTAGTTATCTTATTATCTAATAACGTCTACCCAGACTGTAAAACTCATAATTCCATGAAGAGCAATCTTCCACGATATGTTAAACGTAATTTTATTGATAACATGAAATTAATTAAAACAGTGATGTATTTTTGAAATATCACTAAACTTGTTTAATTTCTCCTATGGATAGTTGTTCATGGAGTTGTGAGTTTTACTGTTTAGGCAGACAATATGTATAATATATATTTTGTATTATATAAAATTTTCATGTTCAGCTTTGCAGAAAGATAGAGGAACATGTTTAGCGCATGGTCAGCGCGAACGTAATACTAGTTGTGAGTATTATAAATATTTTCGTAAAAACAGTGTTTATTGCAAGTTGAATATATTATTTTGAAAAACATAGAGATTTTCTCTAGAATTTGAGGCCTTAGAGATAGTTGGTGCATTCAAACAATATTGTTTATCAACCGTAAAAACCATTTCTACCCTACGATTTATCTAAAGATGGTTCCTTTAAAAGAAGGGATAACTTTCGAGTACAAAAATGCGCTAATGCTTTGGGTCGTAGCAAAATACCATTATTCAATTTGCCTTGAATACTTACAGGAATTAACTGGGCTGATTAATATTAAATAATAATGTATGTATTTATTTCCTAAAAATAAATTAATCACTATTAAAGAGTATTGTGTTTTATGTACAGTTTCTAAAAAGTGAATGAATTTAGTGGACTTTCTATATAAGCTTCTTCGGTACAATGACGTAAGATATTAAATTTGCATTGCGTATCACTAATATCACTCGGTATTTCCAGCAGTGCTGTATTAATCTTTATTTTCCTTACAGTGTTCATCTAATGGTTGCTCCTTTATACTTTATTCCGTAGTGTACCCCAATACGCACATTCTAGGTGATAATCACTCACTTCATAAATAAGAGTTCATAATAATTGCTAATGTACATCGTTTACTAAATTCTAGTACTTTGGTTACATTTATATTTTACTTTTCTAACCCGCTTACCGAACCAAGGCTGTGAATTTATACACTTTAAGATTACAGTAGATATAATTGAGGACTAGATATTACACTCATATGAAAACTACATTGAACTTTACAAAATATATTTCAAATTGAATTGGGATCAGTTGGTAGTCAATAATTTCCATTCATTTCTTTAGAATCACCGGCTTTTGGAGCTTATAATTAAAATGATTTAATTTTTTACTCACTTTAGAAACATATGTTTTTTTTTTGACAAGGACAAATCTGGCCATTGCATTGATCTACGAAATTATTTATAACTACACTGTTGTCGAATGGATACATTTAAGATCTTGGTTTTATTACTTAAACTTTCTTTATAGCTAAGTGCTTAAAAACTTTAGTGTGACAAACAGAAAAAAATGCATTTGATTTCGCTGATCATTTTGTACAAGAATTACTTTCCTTGTACTGAATAATGTATATGTCTGCTTATATTTTCTCTGCAGTTTTGGTTTGATGATTTGCTTTGTAAATACTCTTTTCGTTCACTTTTATATGACTTTGACTATTAGACCAATATTAGACATTACTTTTGGTAGATTAAGATAATCTTGACTATATTCGGAATACAAAGTGACTATAATAGCTAGACTGCTAAAAATTATCAGCTTATAAAATGTTTTGCGGCAGTCACAAAATTACATTGAATACAAATGGAAAGCTATCATTTTGATATATTTGTACATCGTTTAGTGATTTTTAAATTTGTTGCTTTGTACCATTAAATATATAGAAAATAGCTTTTTACATATTTATTATGTAGGTATTGTAAAGTTATAATGAAAAAATTACAATAACTTTTGTATCTTTTTTAGTAAAATACTTATTTACATTTTCATACCAATACCATTTTTTTACATCATGTTCCAAAATATTTTAAGTTAGTGTGGTGTCTGTACACCACTATACTATAGTGTAATATAGGTAGGAGTGACGCCGCGCCGGCCGTGTAGGTACGACGCGGGCGCTCACGCATTCATTATTCATTCGGGTTTGAGTCCTCGCCTTGTAAACTTGTTCATATTATTAAGATCTCTGTATTAAACTGTAAACCAGATAAAAGGGTTTTACTAGTATAAAAACCTACAAGGAACCTACAAAAGTATCTGGTGCAATAAAGGCATCAGAAAACAAAGAGCGGATACGACAGTTAGATAAATTTTGGATTGCAAAAAATGGTAGCTGTATGAATTTTATTTTACGGGTTCAAAACAAAGCATCATAAATCGTTAATTGGTTTAAATACATTTCAAAATACATATTTGTTTATACATATACAGGTTCTGTTTGGATGCATTGAATAAACTGTTATAGATAAGTATATTTGGATTAATCTGCATAATAAATTTTTCACTATACTCTTGAGGCAGCAATTTTAACATTTACATATATTTTTATGGCTTACTATATAAAGCAAATGATATGTCAGTATATATCAAGTTTTTTTACATAACTTTATCACATAGATATTGGCCAACCATGGAACATTGTTTCAATACACCATACAATTTTCGTAATCAGATCCAAATTCAGTGTTTCTTTTTATAAACGATGCACACACCATAAATATTCAAAAGCGGGAATGGCAATAATTTGTAAAATCTTTTCGTTTTTATTTTGATTGGCAATAGTTTGAAAAAGTCAGTGAGATGTAAAAATGAATATAAAGCGCGTGTATGTGTTTTTGGTTCGATCAATGTTGAGTCAGCATGGTAAAAGCCAATAAGAAATGGTCAAGTATTTTCTTATGTGCTAAACAAGTATTGGTCCGTGGTTTAGAAAAGCAATGAAGGCGTGGTGCCAGTGCAGCAATTTATACTTTTACAAATTTAATAACAAGAGGCATGTATAAATATTTTTGATTATAAGATGATTTAGAATAAATTCTTCTTTCATAAAAGTTGCTAGTGGCGATCATTTATCGAAATATCTCGAAATAATGACACCAACAACTTGAAATGAGAAAAGGTGCAATTATGATTATTTTATGGCAGAGATCGTGTATAACATATAGGCACTCCTCTCAAGGCTTGGGGGATTCTGGATTTTTAAATTCAAATCTATGTACGTATAATAACTATTATAAATTTAGATTTATCTTTTAGCTTTTTTAAGTAAACAAACGCAAAAAAAAACAGACTTTTGAGCAACAGGATTGCAACAAATTTGTTTGTTAAATGATTTTTAAAAAATTATATCAAATAATTTTATATAAAATAAGTATTTAATATGCACGTTATTGAAAATAATATTGAACGCTGTGATTAACTCTGCTTAAGTACAAAAAATGGCGTACAGATTTTTTTTTTTTTAAATAAATAATGGCTCTGCATTAAACATATAATGCCTTGCCAATGTCCAAGTTTAAAATATGCTTTAGTAAATGATTAATGTTTTAAATATATAATTACAAATTTTATTTGTGAATGTGTAAAATTGAAGTAGCAGTTACTTAAAATAATTAAACATTTTGTCTTTTCGAGAAGAAATGGATTTACTGGAACAAGTATATAGCTAGATCTTGATAAAAAACATTTGATCATTAATAGCAACAAAGAAAATGTGTTAGATCCTCCCTCCAAAGTCGGTTTTCAAAAAATCCTTTTCCCCATTCGACAAAAAGGATGTATTTTTTTATTTTAAAATGATTTTTTTAAACCAAAATGAGAAAGGGAGTGGGGTTGGTTTCCCCAAATTTTGCCTTTTTAAAAATTTAGAAATGCCATCGGGAAAAAAATCTTTTTTTTTAAATCATAAAAATTAAAAATTTGGTTAAATTTTAATTTTTTTAGCAGCCCCCCCCAAAAAATTTGAAACAATTTTTTCGGGGCTTTTTCCAAATTTCGAAAAAAATTGGTT
>JAGVSP010004516.1:0-15762 GCA_022494985.1 Micrasema minimum
GATTTATGAATCCTCTCTGAAGACATTTCCAATCAGTTATAAACGTTTTTATAGCTTTATTTAAATAATTTATACGTCTGACGTCTGAATAAATCTACATAGATAAATTAGTTGATATTTAGAAAAAAATATGCATAATTTCCGTTTGAGCGGGGGATTTTTCTCGCTTTGCCAAGCGTATATTAACATATCTATGTTTTTTTTACCTGCTTTAAATTTATGACGTAAGCTTTTTTTAGAAAGATGTCTTGTATAATATTATGTTTGTATTTTAAACTTTAGACTACCTGCATAATTCTATGCTAGAGCTTATTTACAACTTAATACGTTCTCCTTACTAAAAGACAGAACATTCAAATGACCTTTTGTTATGTGGAACGGGTATAAAAAATAAAACTAATCATCTTGCCTTCATTTAACAAATCATCAAGTTTTACGATACTTTGAGAACCAATTCAGTGCCTTATGCACTATTAGGTATGGATGAAGGAAAGAAGTAGTTACTAAAACATAGTAATACGGCTAAAACCTTCAATAACGGTTTATTATTTTTGTCGTTTTATTTTGTTCAAAAACACGCAATAAACGACACCATTGTATGATGATTTTTTTAATTTATATATAACCACCTCAATAAGTCAGCATGCCTTTTTACATTATTTCTTTTTTTAAATTTATATTTATCTGAGAATAGAACCAGAGAAAATCCCAAAATTATTTTGTTTTTATTTTTATTTATTTAACCACCTTAGACCAGGAGGCCCAATTACAGAGGGAACAACGTCACAAACACCCAGGCTTGAGAAAAATAGCTTTATGTTTGTGTTCTCACTGGGAATCGAATTCGGAACCTCCATGTCGTGAGTCTACTTGCATCTTAGCCACGGAGCTAATAGCTACGGAAGCCGCCTGATGATGATATGATTACAATAACAGTTACCTTATTTTATCTGAGATTTTTGTATTTTCACCAAGTATTAAAAATTGATTTGAAAAATACTTGTATCAAATCCTCCGTTGATATGAGTTTAATATGAACACTTAATGAAAAAATACATACACTCGTGCGTATGCAGACATTTATAGTACGAGTATAATATAAAATATGAAATTATATTACGAGTGGAGATATGCGAGCATGCATGATATTCGCAACAGTATTATGACTTCGTATTATAAGATTCTGAAAACGTTCAGTTTGTTAAACATATATTTTTTAATTATTATATTTTTATCTCCAGAAACTGTCATCTAAATTTTTATTTAGTAAGGCTATTTTTAAGCTTTGCGAATTTTATCGGCTTGATTTAAAAATAATATTATTTGAGTAAATGAAAATCTGGAAAATCTTCAGTTTTCTTTTTTTAGTTTGTGCGAAAATACCCTCCTCATTTTACTATTTGTAATTTAAAATAATTTTTAGAAAAAACTTTTTTGCTGAGAGATAGGTACATTATCTTTTCAAATGTATTAATTAAAAACTCCTCATTCTTAGTTTCCGAGTTGAAATTAAAAAAGCTCTTTCATTAGTTTTTGTTTTCACTTTTCTGATTCGCATTGAAAATCTTCGTCGCTATCCGCATATCTTAATTTTATCCCTCCGATTCTTGTTAAACTTGTGTTTCAGTGGTTTTTCCTGTTTTGTAATGAATATTTAATCAAGTTGTGATCTCCGAATTCGCACATCCGAATCCCGAGCAAACTTTTCATACATTTCCCACAAATCCTCTGTTTTATAAATACGTAAAGCCCAATATGTTCCAACGAAAAATGAATAAAACATGTATTTTGCCTACAGAATAAATTATTCATTCATATTTAGGTAGTTGAATACTGTTTACTTCGAGCAAATAACTGTTACTAACTTCTTACTACAATATGGATACTAAAATTAAGGGTACCTACCTATTCAAATTTATCCTAATATTTCGTGTCTTATAATATATTCTAATTTATACGATTGTTTTCTAACAATATTGACATGAAATCAAAGTAAAGGGTTGCCTCTATACATTCTTCATACTTTAACAGTTGAAATAGAAGTTGTTTTACAAACGTGAAACCTGTTTTTAAGATTCTAAAGAAAATCTAAAGTTTTGATACAGAAAAATATTGCACAAAACCATAAGACGGATATCTTTTTTATTTGTTGTAGAAAATCGGCTAGCATAAGGATTTTTTCTTTAATAAATACATTTTTATAAAAGCTTTAAGCAGCTTTATTTCGTGGGTCCTTTTTAAACCAGAAATAGCTGTGCTAGAAAATATAAATTGAGTTGTGGTAGAGTGAGATACAAACCTTGGAACTCAAATTCGGAGTCCACGGGACCAGAACCCGATTTTTGTGTGCACATTTTATTATTTTATATACCTAGATACACAAACCTTCCCTTCGGCTGATTTCAACCTAGTTTTTAAATTACAAATTTCAATTTTCTAATTAATTTTGTTTTAACTTCTAGTACCCCGTGACAGCGATGATGGCGCCATCTAGCAGCTCTACTGTCAGCTACACGTCCGTATCCCAGCACGAGCTCTGCTCCATGTGACGTCACGCCACAAAATGCCGCAGGAATAGACAGCAGAGGATCACGTGATCGAGGGACCAGGGCGGCGAGTTCCGCCCCAGCCAATCGAAGCCCATCAAAACCATCGCTGAGGACGCCATTGTCAGTTCGGATTGCTTCTACGACGAGGAAAACGAACGCAGCGCGGCAAACTGTGATATTGGCAACACTGCGAATTTCCAACACGGCGCCGGGTGTAGCAAAGTTCCCGCCAAAAAGCGGGTTAGGTACCAAAGCTCTAATGACGTCATCATGCTATCGTGATGGCCGGAAAGCACCAATAGGAATAAAAAGCTTATTGAAGTTTTGAAAGAAAATTATTCAGAACAATACGCGTAAAAAACAAAAATTTTGCGTAAAAGACAGTCAATATAAAAGGGAAAATATTTTTTTGTACCTACCTACTTAGATACATTTTCATCCCCGATATTTCTTAATATGATTGCCAAGAAGGTTGGGTTTTGTAATATGTATTGAATAACCAATAAATATTTAGTAAAATAAAATGTAAATAGTAATCTTAAACCTTCATAGATCCTTTGCATTGCAGTGAAGTAGGCGGTATTTTGTAATTAATATCGAATTTATTTTTTTAAAACAACACTACCGTTAGTGTTTTGTAAATTTGTGTTGTTATCCATCTATACAACTATTGTAAATAATATAAAAGCAGGTTGTATTAGCAATAATTTATATACTTAAGGCTGTACAAAATAATTTTAATTACCTACCTTAGGCAAAATCTTTAAAAAAAAATTGGAATTAATGTAGATATCAATGTATTAAATGTATAAAACAAAGCATAGGGCTTAGTTTAAGTAATTGCAAACGCAATCAAAACCATTCGATTTAAGGAAAAGTTTTCATCATCATTCCAGCATATGGATTCCACAAAAGTTATCTTTTACTTTTTAACTAAGGCTTAGTATGAGTCATCATCATACCATATCCGCTTCCTGTGTGGAGCATATGGATTCCACAAACTGCCTCCAGGCCAAGCGATCGGCCGCCAGCTCCCGTGCATCCTCCCAAGTCAAGTCCACGCCCCGCAGCTCTGACGCAAACTGCCGACGAATTGTCAGCAGTGAACAAACAGGACACCGAAAACCTGATGCCTTGTAAAATAGGCAAGCATGGTTAAGGCTCTCGGGAGGCAGGTAGTATATGGCTTAGCCGAAACGCCTTCGCCGGATGACAGTAGATACCAAGGGTTGCTTAGTATGAGTAATAGTATTTATTTATTTTTTACAGTTTTATACAGATTTTCATTAAAAAAACATTCTTAAATCTGCATTTTTGTTATTTTTTTCACTGTGCTTTTACAGAGCTTTTGTGCTTGGAGAGGAATTTAAAATTCTTATTCTGCCCTATTGTAAACATTTAAAAAAATTGTATTTATACGGTCAAAAATAAATTCTGCAAAGTTCATTGGCCAAAATACAAATTAATTATAAATTTCTACCGACGTAGATTAGTTAATGTAACGAGTGGACTTTAGAATAGTGATTATAAAAATAATTATCCACGGTTCACATTCCAGAACTCAGCTAACGACATTACGATTAGAATTAAGTTTCCCTGTAGATTTAACGAGGAGTATCTATTGTACCAACTGTAAAGCGATTATCAACATGCCACACAACTCCAATGAACCCCTTACGTTGGTATCACTGATTATATTACATTACTCCCTATTTTATAATCATTTTTAATTTAAAAAAAACACGATTTCCATAAAACGAATGAGTTTTCCAGTTTGTTATAACTCATTTTATTATGATAAAAATACTGGACCTTCCGAAAATTCATATTTTGTTAAAAAAAGCAAAAAAAACGAATATTAATTAATATTTCTACGTACGAAGATGTTTTTTCACCGAAATATACCATTAAATTTTTCGTTTATCTTTAACATTTTTATGGCACGTGTAGCTTTAAATATTATGTTTGACTGTAAAAACTGAAAATATAAGAGAAAAAATAGCAGCTTAATTTTATTTTAATAAAAAAATAATAAAAAGCAGTTTTCGTTATCAAAACAGTAATCATTTAAAATAAAAAAAATTGGATATTTCTACTTTATTTTATCAATCATCAATTCCTTTTGGTAAGATATAGGGGGATACCAATCATAAATTATGTTATTGCAACTCTGAAACCAATACACAACTTCTCACCATATCTACTCAGAACTCAGAACTTCACTTTCATAACAAAAACGATTTATGTCAATTTCTTCAGACAATACTTGAAGATAACATCAACCCATTCAGTCTTCGAACAAGAATTCACCAGAAGGAGGGTCGTTTGCATACAAATTAACTAAAAATATACGCTTCCTAGGGTTAATTTCTTAACGTCAATTATTACAAAATTCCACCGTCGTCATAAGACTCCAGCACTTAGGCCAATCCACGTAACCTGTGACGTAGATGTCTAGTGATGACGTAGATGCCTATTGATTACGTCGTGAGTGACGTAGTGGGTAACTTGACACATAGACACGGAAGTATATATTGTAATGTCACTTCTCTGATTAAAAATATAAAATAAAAAATTAGGCACACACATGAACTATTTTTCACTGACAGCTATTTAAAAAATACACGATTGCATAATAATGCTACAACAAATTACAATATCAGATATTGTTACTCTGCGGGCGTGAGTGTCGACAATGATTTTTTTGCAATTTTTAAGATTTTTTAGACCTGTGATATTTTCTATGCAGAGCAGTGTTTTTATTTTATTTTGTAATAACCTTATTAAATTCGGAGTATAGGTATTCTGAATTCTTACATGTAGTAATCTACTGTTTTTAAAAAATATATAAAGCACAGCGGGATTCGAAGTGTTAATGTATTAGGAAACTCGCATACATTGTGAAAAAGTATTCAGTTTCAAATGTGTTATAAGAAAACTGAAACTCAAGTATAATATAAGGTATAAAACGTACCTATTACCTTTTACCGTCAAAAGCTTCGGTTATTGCGCAGTTATCGACATCCGTTATTGCTACTCTCTACTACATGTAAGTAGGTATAAAGGTGTCTTTTTGAATTTCTGAATTAAATTTCTGGAATACAAAGCCAAAAATGTAGGCTGAGGAAACCTAATCTTAGGCATCGTTTAGATGTATAACACTGGTCTGCAAAAAAAATATTCTACTATATATTTATTAAGTACGTTTTTTTTCGATTTTCTGAATATCAGGAATACAGCGTAAAAAATTATGCTATTTATTTTTTTATAAATTAAATTGTTTTGTAAGAAATGCGCTCCTATTCGATCCGGGGTCAATTTTTACAAAGCCCAAAAATGTAATTATTGCTTCCTGCTTGTTAATTATCTGATCTGCAAACGGATTGCACTGTTGGTTTTCTGATTTTTCGTTTTATTTTTCTACATTCACAGGAAATTTCATACTCCTTTAGCCTTATCATTAAAATATATCTAGACGTGATAGAAAAAAAAGCATAAAATGTATATTTAGTATGTTAAACTCTTCGTATTTTATAATATTTTTGTTTGAATGAAGATTTCATTGCAGATCAGTGTAATAATAAAGGAACATTTTTGGGATATTTCATTTTAAACTATGCATTTTTCTTTGCGTTTATTTTGTATTATGTTTGAATACTTAAAAAATAGATAAAATCAACTATAATAAATAAGGGGATACGGCGTAAGTATATGGTAGTTACCACTTTTCCTAGAAGCTGATAGATCCCCAACAATTGTATTGTAACTGTTGCTATAGGGATATAACAATGGAATCTTCAAGTTTTTGTATGGGAAATTTTCTTAGGGCTGTTCCTTTCACTTTTATCTTCCTTGTAAAAACTCGATTGTCCTCAATATTCTCGTGTTTTTTTTACTGCAAATCGTCAACCGAAGATTGCTAAATGTGTCTGTAATCTAAACGAACCCCAAACATAACAAAATATTTCCGTGGGAATTCCGTGATGCAATAGCGAAATTTTCCTCTTGGTATTTTCTAAGAAGCTTTAGTAGAATACAAAATAATTTGATGTAGTATGAAAGTTAGTTTTGTGGAAAGCTATTTCGGTCACGGATGTAAAAAAGATCTCAAAAACAATACAAGAAAGCCACGTGCACTTTATTTTGTTATGCTTAAAAATATATTTATGTACAGGGCTGCTAAAAAAATCTGCGACATAATTTGCACCCGTATATCTGTTAAACCAATAATGACAGAGTGCTCAAAATGATACCAATGATGGTTTGTTATATTGTTAATTTGTATGCTAAAGCATTGGGGTCAACTTTAATTGAAAAAAATATTCCTAACATGCAATAAAAACCCATGTGTTATTGCGCTAACATTTGGCTGGAAAACATTAAGTTCAAATCGTTTGAGCCCTGAAGAATCAATTTCGTCGCGCACTATTTCTTAACACAACAATACAAGCAGAATTGTTAAGTGTAAAAAAAATATCGTAATTCATCAAAGAGATTTAAATGATTGACGTCATATTATTTATCTATTATGTACATGTGGATACATTGGTGATCGCGGTGCAGGGGTGCATGTATGAATTTTTCAATTTAATTATATACGAAATATTTTTTCTGGAATGGCAAATGAAAAATACATATGTTTTCCTTTTTTTTAAATTTCAGTAGTGCACCCCTTAGGATAAGTTTAAAAAAAATTTCCACATAAATATCGTCTAATTATTTTAACCTCAACCCGCTTTTAAATATTAATTTAATCACTTAGATGTCGGGAAGGTTGATGACATTATGTATTTAGTTCATAAGGTGTTGTTCTTTAACCACAACTGTACAAAAATTTTAATGTAAATTGCTAAATACTAAGTACTTCAAACCCGATTCTACTAAAATTTTATTTTATTTTATTTCATTAAATTATGGTTGTACATTTTCATACGGGAATACAAAACGCTTTTACTGTACATAAATGTAGATTGAAATAACTTTAAATGTTGTACAATATTTTTTTAAATACCAAATGTATTAATCGATTAGTATAATATTTGTACCCGATAAACGTGTGTGTATAGAAATATTATAAAGAATTTCCGGTTACAGCTTTTTTTACTTCAATGTAAGTAATAATAAAAATTCCGAATTAAATTTTTAACATTCCCAATTTGTAAGCTCATGTTGTCTAAGAAGCGTTAAATTTAACAGAATCATTAATATCTAAATAAATTATCTAACAAAAAAATATATTAAAAAAATAATGTATTCAATCAGATGCATGTAAATATGATTATCTTATGTAGTATGTAGATATCGTAAAATATTTTTTTTTTTAATATTATGTAGGTTCACGTTTTTTCAAGGCTTCCACATAGTGGAAACTCGTCCAATAATAATAAAAATTTCACTTACGAAGATTAAATTTTGATATGTGTGAAATTTTTATTACATAAAGGATGCCAACTTTTCATATGTTGCAATGACTATGAATTTTAAATGTTATTATGCGCTTGTGAGATAAAGTTTTTTTTTACAAGCTTTTAAATCAAACTAGAAATATGTTTAATATTTAAACTATTTTTATTTCTGGTGTTTGTCATGAATTCCCTTTAGTTTTTCATAAAATCCATTTTTTTATCTGGAATGGATGTTATGGTCGTTTTTTTTTGTTTATGGAAATAGATAGAAAAGTCTGTTTTTTTTATATTTATTATTTTGAGTACCTTTGTAATTGAAGTCGTGAAGTCGTGGCTAGTGGAAAGTAGCAAAAAAAATTACTACTATTATAAATATGTAATTACTAAAATAATAATGACAACAGGGAATGACATGAAAATGTATTGGTCGTGAGATTTGTTAGTAAATTGGAAAGATTTCAATTTTGTACAGCACTCGATGCAAATTAGCACTTAATTAAAAAGATTTCCGTGTTAAATGCATAATCTAAATATCAAATGAGTGCGCGATTTCATAACCTAATGTGGGATGTATTGTAAAAGTTATATTCCATTGCAAATACAAGCTATTTATTATAATACTTTTTTTTACTTTGAAAATACCTTCTGGAAGATTTGTTAAACTTGAAAATATTTCGAGTTAAGCCCACTTTATACGGGACAGAAAACTGTTCAGTTTCTTGTGCAGTTTGAAAACTGTCCCGTATAAACCGAAAACTGTATGGAATTTTGAATGGTCGACGCGACGTTTGGTTGACCTGTTAATGTATTTTATGTAAACGTTTAAGTAGATATTGATATACTGAATGTTTTCAAAAACGTTAAAAACAGACAATATATTTACATTATGAGCTATATTAACAATTTCCTGTGTGCAAACATACGATCGCGCTTAAAAAATAAACATATTTAGCATGTCTTTTGACAGGCTATACAGTTTTCTAAACAAAAAACTGTACTGTTTTCGGCCCCGTATAAAGTGCGCATTAGTATAAAAAATGACAAATAGATGTAATACTGTCCTGAGCTTATAATAAGCAATTTAAATATCTTCATAATGTAGAATTTATCATGCATAACTTAGGTTTTACTTGTAATAGTTATGAGGTTAAAAATAGTATTACCTACTATCATCATGTCCCTACAAAATGTAATGAACAATTGTTATGATAATGAAAAATATGTTTTGTATAATCTTTTTTAATTAAAAAAAACACAATGGAAGGGGCGTGTAAAAAAAAAATCCGTGTATATATTTAATGTGTACCAAATATAGAAATCATAAGAAGTGTATTTATTTGTAAGATGATTATAATTATTGTAATGTTGTCATACCAATGTTATTGTGTAAGATCATTAGTTAATATTTTAAAGCTAAACAGTTAGAAAGTAATTCACAAATGACTGTACAAACTTGTTTTATTTATTTGAAAATAAATGTATAGATCAGATATGGAAAATACATTGAGAATAATCATTTTTTTATCAACTTGTTTTATTTTTTTTACTAAAATATTTGATAAGGTACTCACCGTACCAGGTCTAAGCCCCAAACGCAATACTTACAAATTATGTCATGTCAGAAGACCTCTTAAGTCAACACTTGACAAGCTATTTCAAAGAGAGCTGTCAAAATATTACGTTCCGTTTATATTTTGCAGTGAAAAAAACACAACTATATCTATCCTCCACTATCTAATATATTTTAATCATTCTGTTTCCCTCTAACAAGTTGAGATTGAGTCAATTGACGCAATCTTCCAAGTTACTCCTAGTGGACATGACAAGGAACGGTAGAAAAGCCTATCTATGTAAAATAAACTTCATTGGTAATGTCTGATAATGAGTTAAAAGCAAAAATAAATTTGGTTAACTATACCTAGAGGGCCATAATATTAGTCATAAATTTAATTTAATTTTGGAAAGGCTAACAATGAAAGAATGATTCAAAGGGAAAGGAATAATGTAATGAAGTACATTTTCTGATAAACAGCAGCAACACTTACGTGATGGATAATGATAAGTGGCACCTTTCATAGCGTAAGGGTTCAGACGCTGGGCTCACAACACGGAGGTTTCGGGTTCGATTCCCGGCAAGAACACAAAACATCATATGTGAATAATTGTATTATTAAAATGCTTAGTTTTAGATCACTGAGTTTTTTAAAACGACTAGTTTCGGACAGTACAGTTGTTTACATCTACATCAGGTGTATATAGAAACTAAAAATATGTATACAGAGAAAGATCTAGGTGGGGGTGGAGCTAAGTGTGGGAGGGGTGGTATAGGGGTTGGGAGGTCTTTTGGAATATTATATTATTTATTAAGGTTGGTTTGGCCATAGTGATATTTAGTTTCGACTGCAATTTTTCCAAAATTCATATCCTACCTTCATCCGATTCCCTTTGTCACCAGACCTGTTTTTCAACACTGCGCCAGTCTCGATTCATAGCTCCGCGCAGCTAGTAGGTACCTACTCAATCCCCAGTATTCCACTCGGGAACCCTTCTTCAATCTACTAATCCAAATCCTATATGATTCCCTCCGAAATCCCCTCCAAGGGAGATTTTATAGTGTAAGTAGAGGGTCGAGAGCTTCAAATACCTGGGAGCGTACATGACAGAAAACGGCAGAGTTCAGATTGAACCGGGAGTGCGACTTGGAGTAGCGGGCGCCGCATTCAACAGTATGAAAGCTGTCTGGAGATCGGATATTTACTCGGTTAAAACAAAATGCCGCCTTTATAACTCCTGCATCACACCTGTGCTCTATGGCTGCGAATCGTGGCACCTAACCAGGGCCCAAGACAGCAGACTTCTGAGTTTTGAGAATAGGTGTCTTAAAAGAATTTTGGGTGTGCGGTGGTTTGACTTTGTAAGGAACACAGAGGTGAGGCAACGGACACAGCAACCCTTGGTATCTACTGTCATCCGGCAAAGGCGTTTCGGCTGGCTAGGCCATATACTACGTATGCCTCCCGAGAGCCTTAACCATGCTTGCCTATTTTACAAGGCATTAGGTTCTCGGCGTCCTGGTCGTCCACTGTTGACAATTCGTCGGCAGTTTGCGTCAGAGCTGCGGGACGTGGATTTGACTTGGGAGGATGCACGAGAGCTGGCAGCCGATCGCTTGGCCTGGAGGCAGTTTGTGGATTCCATGTGCTCCACATAGGGAGCGGATATGGTATAATGAATGAAATGAAAGTTAATAGACCATTTACACATTGTGTAAATATGTGGAACTGTAGTGCTTTATTCAGAGAAATAAATCTATGGTGAAGTGAATTCCAATTATTATAATTACCGCATACAGTTGTAAAATATAATTTGAAAAAATTAAATACCTCGTTTCTTTATTTCTCAAGTAGGTTTTATTTTACATTATTATTTTAATAGTAAGATTTATTTTATTCACTTCATTTCTTCAGTAGAATTAGAAACATAAATGATTCCTTTCATTCCCATACCAAAAGGTGACTTATCATTGGTAATTAGGTAAAAATTACCAGAAATTCTGTAAAAAAAACATTTTTGTTTTTATTACTATCATGAAAGTATTTTACATTAGACTATTTGAAAAAACATACAGACCTTGGTGAGGCTTCATACCCCATATAAGCAATACTTTTAGAAATGCAGGTATCTTCTTTAAAGGACTCATAGTCCAAACATTCTATAGCAGGGAAGGCTTGAGGATTATGTACAGATTCTGCATAGTAATCACAGGATCTCTGGTGGCTGCATTTCGCTGAAAGAAAACTCTTCAAGTTTACAAACCCCTTTCACAAAGTATTATCAATTTTCTCTTATCCACTACTAATGTTGCGTTGGTCACTGTACATTTGTTATATGAAAGCAAGATGATCAGTCTTACACTTCAGCGCCGAATTATTAATTTATTCGTACTATTTTCAAATATATTATTTGTTAAAGGAGATATATAAATGATTAAAAAAATAAGACAATACAAGTGTGGCGGAAGAAATGACGTCACGCGGCGCGACGCGGGACGAACGAACGAACCGAACTCCACCGAACGCGCTCGGACAATAGGGAGAGATATTTTGACCTTCATCGCGTCTAATGTAAAATTCCAGGGAGAAAATCGAGGAATACGTTTGTATGGGAAGCGGCCGCGAGTCACATGGTGGAGTATGCTTTTAACGGCCGTCATAGGAAGGAAGACGTAGATGGTGTTAATGTCAGTACAAAATTAAATAAGGAGTGAGAATTGGAATCGAATATATCCTACACATTAAAAAGGTTCAAAGAATATAACTTATTTACTTACGTATGAAGTCAAATTTTGACTTTCTAAATGATGACAGTAAACTTTGCACTGGGCACCCCGGCTGTAAGCTGTCCCCTCCGTTGACCCAAAACACGGCCCTTCCTTCGGCAAATGGCTGCCCCAAGCCTCTTGAGTCAGTGTGAATCGTGTCCACAAACAGCGCATCGTCTGGGTCTAATTTTCCGCTAGCAACACTAAAGTAAATCATGGGAAGTGCGCAATCCAAACCTGTTATTCTGGGAAAAGAAGAGTATTAGAGCAGTTTAAATTAATAAAAACAGATTTCTAAATCCAAGTAAAAAAATATATCATTGCTTTCGGACAAAATCTCAACTTACAATCATGTAAGCAGTTGAATCAATCTGACATTCATAAATAACACAATCGAAGAATCAAAGATGTCACGATGTGAACAGTTATTACTGCTACTTTTCCAAATGGTGCATAGGGTACTGAATTGGTACACCAAGTGCAGTGAATCAGTGTCAGTCCGAGGAAATATTTTCATGTGAAATAAATATTTCATTATGACCCCGTGGGGAATCGAATCCGTAACCTAATGCGTGGTAGACCAATATGTTAACTACATCACAAAGCAACAAAAATATCACCTTCGAACAAGAATTTCAGAGAAGTGACATTCAATACTTAAAAAATACTACCGTTTCTAGGTGACTAGTTACCCACTACGTCACTCACTACGTCATCACAAGACATTCACGTCACCCATTCCGTGTATCGATCTATGTGCTGGAGTCTTTAGACGGTGGAATTTGATAATAAGTGGTGTTATGAAATTAACCCTAGGAAGCGTATATTTTTAGAAAAATCGTATGAAAACGCTCCTTCTAGTGAATTTTTGTTCAAAAAATATCACTACTACTCTCCCATATTCGTAATCAATTATGTGTAGGCCACTGTATTGGTATACCAAGTGTTATATTTTTTAAAATAACATATAACTAACTAACTAACTAACTAACCATCACGCCATTTCTCTCCGTAGGTGTAGGCAGAGAGGATAGAACGCCATACCACTCTGTCCTGACAGACTTCCTTTGCTTCCTCTACATTCATACATCTTCTCATGCACATACGCCGTTTATCCCAATTTTTTACATGACCACTTTCAAGTACTTGACGTACTTGATCAAGCCACGTCTTTCTCGGCCTTCCGCGGCTTCTACATCCAGGCACACTTGCATTTAACTTATTTTAGCCGTTCTTTCATCACTCATTCGCTCCACATGACCAAACCATCGTAAAAGCCCTTTCTTAATTTTGTCGATAATGCTTATCTCAGCCTTGCACTCTGCTCTAATTTCGACATTTGTACACCTATCATACATAGTCTTTACCACACATTCGCCTGAGAGATCGCATTTCAACAGCATTCAGTCTACTTTCATCCTTCTTTTTCCAACACCACGCTTCACTACCATACATAAGGGTTGGGTTAATAACATATATATAATACAAATTTCTTACCAGTAAACATTTTTTCTGTAACTGTAAAATAAAGTTTACCTTTGCGCAGTAACGCCTGAGGATTTTAAGGTTCGTCCAATAGCAGCAGCAACATGACACCCGAGAGCATGTCCTATAATATGGAGACGACCCTCTTTCAAACCCAGAGCTATTATTTGTAGCAAATAATATCCAACTGCACGGCCAACCTTCATAGGAAAAAAACTATGCTAATTATTAAATTAAAATCAATATTCATTATTTGTCTTCGGTTAGGCATAAATTGCATTTATTTACTGTAGAAAGGTACCTGAAATAAATGTGCTACCAATACACTGAGCCATATCAAAATATTATGCCATAAAAAATATCAACTTATATATTTTTTATTAATTTATTATGTTATGTTATGAAGTACCTACTTTTTTACAAGCTATTTTTTTACAATGGCAATACAATAACTTTCTTTTTAAACTGGAAATTTTGTGTATTTTTTATTTATTGCAAAAAACAAGGGAGGTTTTTTTTTACTTTCTTTTTGACTGAGGAAAAGATCTTGACAAAGGAAAAATCTTGACCAGAAAGATCTTGACCAGGAAAAGATCAAGACAGAAAGTACAGTATGGAGAAAAAATTCAAAATGATGCTTTAGCCAATGATGTTGTGTAACATAACATGTCTGGCTTTAGCGAATATTTTGCATAAAAAATATTTTCAGTGGAAAAAACGCACTCAAATAACGCGATACCAAGCCACCGCACCGCAAAGACCTATGACTAAAAAAACTGAAAGAGTGCAGTAAAAAAATTTAAAAAAGTAAAATTAAAGTACCTACCTACAGCTGTCAAAAAAATTGTATGAGAAAAATTGCCTTAAAATGAACGGTCTTTGGCACGCAGCTTAGAAAATTAAAGAAAAATTATAGAAAATAAATTTTTGTTTTAAATAAATAACTCACTTGTGATAAGATACACTATTATTATTTTCAATAGATGAATTTTTACAACGTTTTAGAGAATAAAAAACCATCATAATGATTCTCAACCCTTTTCACAACGACGCGACGACACGTCCTATATCTGTGACACTCGAAAAACGAATGATTTGATTGGTTGGAATCTGCCAGCTTCTCGTGAAAGTTGTCACACGCACCGTTTGCTTATGCCTCATCCATAGGGATAATAATATTATATTCTGTTTGGGCCTGAACCAATGATTTCCTATATATAGATGTATATTTGTTGTCAGGTCTCTAATATGCGGAGTATCTACCCACTAATTTTGAATTTCATATGTTCCACAAATTGTCACACGCAAGATGCATTTTGTTGAGTAAAAGTCAGTTAAAAATTGAAGCACGCCTTGTCGCCCCGCTATTTCTTATTTACTAAACCCGCTAATTGTTATTATAATTCCGCCGCCTGAGCCACGAATAAAGATTGCTGTGCTCCAAGCTATATCTGCAACCGCTGATAGCCCATCACCCATCGCTGTACCAATACGAGGAACCAATGTGGTACTTCAAGGTTAGTAGAGTGCTTTCTTTGCTGTTGGTTTTCCTGACGATACTCTATATTTTATATTGTACAACCCCGTACATATTCTATCGTCCTAGTTTAAACCTGACAATAATTATTTATTCGTTTTCACGCAGTCATCATGTGTCATGTATATTGAATAAAATACATAATAAAATTTACAATATTCATAAATACCGTCAATGTATTAGTAGCAGCATTGGTAAGGTATGAATTTGTTGCCATGTTGATCCAATCCAGTGCGATTACATTTGTTGTGGGTTTGGCTTGTAGGTATGCGGTCACGACTACCATATCTTTGGGAGAATTGACGCTTTGTTCATACCCATGTATGTATAAAACGGTGTTCTCATTCTTTTTAAAGTTTGTGGACGACATTATCTTTGTAAAGTTTGTCAGTCCGTATGTTTGGTATTGTTTGATAGAGGGCCTGTAACGAAAAAAATGCAATCTAATGATTATTAAATATAGGA
>JAGVSP010004517.1:0-14619 GCA_022494985.1 Micrasema minimum
GACTTACTAGATAATCCGTGTCGAGTCAGGGCACATGAAGGCAAGATCAGTCTTACGCTTCAGTGCCAGTCCAAAGTATCACATATGAAAAAGTTATATAAAATCACATGTTAATAAATATTTCATATTGATCCCCATCGGGAATCGAACCCACGACCTCGTGCTTGATGGCCCAACGCACTACCGCTACACCACGAGGCAAACAATGCTCAAAATTTACACTTGTTTTAATCTAGATTTAATTTAGCTAAATGTAAATATAAATTACTGAGATAATTTTTAATGAGTTAATGCTAGTTTTAAATTGGATAAACATATAATTTAGTTCGAAATAAAATAACTTGATATGACATAAATATTAGAATAAGTATTTTTATGCGTGTATAATTTTTTCAATGTATTTCTACACTTACTGTTATGCATACTTTAATTTAAGGAGGCAACTCTTACATTTATTAATTAATGAATGCGTTTTTTGCTATCCTATCATCTATCTAGTCATCTAAATTTTTACGTCAGATAAATTAAGTACGCCAGATTAGTTTTTCCTGTTAACCTTCTTTTAGACGAAAACAACGTTTTTTACAATTCCCGGATAAAAAAGTTTCCCAGCTTACAAGTGTCGAGTTAAGCAGTACAAGGTTTACTTTGTAGGCAGAAAAAATAAAGTTTGACAATGAGTTTTGATGTTAAAATACGAAAATGTCAAAACAAGTTAACTTCAAAAGAGGAAGCAAAGTGGTGTTTTCTCTTCCTTTCAGCGGGCGCAGGCGAGATGGAAGGGATGGAAAGAGTGAGAATTCTGTAAATACCGAGGGATTATGACGCTGAAGCTTTCAGAAAATATTTTTCTTAACTCAAGTCCCTTTGAGTCGTCTATGTAGGTAATGCTAAAGAAATGAGAACAAATATTTCGCGAGACGAAATGCAGCTTTTTTAACTACAAAAATTGTAGTTTTATTTGCACAAAATACTAGGCTATCAATTGTGTGAATAGTACGGTGTATGTGTGCAGTGTATATATTAATACCATATTCGCTCCCTGTGTGGAGCATATGGAATCCACAAACTGCCTCCAGGCCTAGCGATCGGCCGCCGTTCCCGTGCATCCTCCCAAATCAAGTCCACGTCCCGCAGCTCTGACGCAAACTGCCGACGAATTGTCAACAGTGGACGACCAGGACGCCGAGAACCTGATGCCTTGTAAAATAGGCAAGCATGGTTAAGGCTCTCGGGAGGCATACGTAGTACCTATATGTCCTAGCCAGCCGAAACGCCTTCGCCGGATGACAGTAGAAACCAAGGGTCGCTTTGTCCGTTGCCTCACCTCTGTGTTCCTAACAAAGTCAAACCACCGCACACCTAAAATTCCTTTTAGACACCTATTCTCAAAACTCAGAAGTCTATATATACAGTGTATTTATGCCCTATAGGACACTATTTTAAAAACGTTGTTTTCTTTTATACATTTTTTAAGGACGAAAATCTAACCTGGAATCTTCGTGTCGTGAGTTTAGCGAACTATTATTATTTAATACATATATATTAGGTGTAATTATAAAAGGTAATGTCTTAATTCTGTAATTAAAACATGCATATCTGTAATTATTCATTCATACGAGTACCTACATTATATTATTCCGATCAAATACAAGGTTTTTGTTACCCCTGAACGTGTTAGTTACACTTACAATGTTACATTATAGCAAACTAGCACATTCTTACTCTGTTGTGACTTTTTACGTTGTTGTTGAGATTTTCTCAGACATAAATTTACTATTACAAAGCAGTGTATCCATTCCCTCTGACTATTTTCATCCCTATTGCATTCCCAGACCATAAATTTACTACCCTATAAAAAGTGCGTATTGACAAACACGCCCTCAGTAGAAACATAATCACGCGACTGCAAAATACACCACTACCTTATTGTAATTTTATTTTGAATACAACATATTATATCAAGTAAACACAAAAAAATATCCTATTTGAAAATCGATAATGGCGGTACTATACCTCACTATACCACAATTATTTTTAGAACAGCAAAAATATTTTCTTTTGAATTTTTATTATTATCTACTTGTGTATTTCGACTACAATTATGCATATCAAGTAAATCGAGGTAGAAGTCGAGGAAGGTCAATAAAGACATGGCATGATCAAATGTAACAAATACTTGAAAGTGATCATGTGGAGAGTCGGAATAATCGGCGTGCGTGCATGAGAAGATGTATGTATGAATGTGGAGGAAGCAATGAAAGAGTAACAGGACAGGGTGGTGTGGTATTTTACCCTCCCTGTTTACCCCTTAGGACAGCAGATAATATCGAATAATATTTTTAGTTTTTATACAATTTATTTATATGGATTGTTTTATTTATGTATCTACGAACGTATGGTATATATATTAATTTTTGTTTGAGGATTTTCATATTTTCAAAAAAATTTCCCGAAAAGACAGTATAAACGTTTCGGGTTTCAGGTTTAGAACAAGTTACGTTTATGAAAAAAAAAAAACATTAAAATACGTGAATCTGGTATGTATCTGCACGGTAGTAGTTGCTGTTTTAGTTACTAAAACATTTTGGCAACCAAACATAACCTATTTTTCGTTACAAAATTTAGCTGCACAGTGCGAAGGTTCCGGTCCCTGGTTCCGCGATAAACAAACGAAAACAATGAAACCCTCTTTACATGAAATTTAAAGCGGGACAGGGTGAGTCATGGGGCTAGTGAAATGCAAAACAGAATTATGCGTGGCATGCACAATGCACGCTGCAATTATCTGCATAAAAACAATATGCAACGGCCAAAGTAGCAGGGGACACGCATGTCCAGTATGCATACCTATGCCACACGCCACACGCTAAAATGCAGCAACGGATGTTAAAACATTTTATTTTGTAGTGGGATTTTCACATAAAAATGTTTCAAAACTTCCACTGTAAGATTTATCATCTTGCCTTCTTGTAACATATGATCAAGATTTACTGCACTTGGTGTATCTTTGTACCATTGGGTGCGGATAAGGGTGAGCAGTACGCTGCCCTAGTTCTTGAATGTTCAATCAACCATTTCGTAAATAGTGCAGGAGACGCTTATTTTTTTTACATATAGATCCTTAATGATTCACGACAAAGGTAATTTTGTTTCGTATATATTATGACATAATGTATGTGAATCAATATTACTGAAATCGCGAATCGTTTAGGATCCACCTGTAAAAACAAAAATAAAACGGATCCTGCAAAATTTATGAAATGGTTCATTGAACATACAAGAACTAAGGCAGCGAGTAGTAGTACGTAGTAGCAGTTGTACCTTTTTTTTTTAAGAATTTTTCATGTTTAAAAAAAAAATTACAGCTTAATTACTCGTTATTGAATTGTTGTCCAATTAAGGGTTGCATAGTTTAAGCCCGCGCTGTGCAAGCGGGAATCCTGCAAGGCGCTGAACCATCGCCTCGTGGTGAAGTGGCAGCGCGTTGGACTAACATTCATGAGTTCGCAGGTACCGATATAGTTCCTTTTGCAAAAGGCAAGTGATAGTAGGTATTTGTCCATTATTAATATTATTATTATTAATATTTTATACATAGGTTTGTACAATTACGCGTTGAATCATTGTTACCAGGAGTGCATAAAATTGAAAAAGCTTGCGTTAAATCGTGAAATCCATTTTAAATCATGAAAATGTGTCAATAAAGTTAAAAAAAAACTTGATATAATAAAATAAAAAGTATTACATAAACGGCATATAAATACATAATCTACGTATGTTAATAATGTTGGCAGGATGTTTGCCAGGTGTTAGTGCATAGAACAGTATACAGTACTATGTAGGTAGATTACTATAGTAAGTAAATGGCTCATTTTAGTCCCCTCTACGTGCTGCGCTCGTGTTAACATGACAAATATTTTCTATTCATATCTTATCGAGCGTTTTGAAATGTTTAAACAGCTTTTTAAAACGCCGTCCAAATAATTAACTTTATTTAACGTGTTTTGAAAATACCTTTGTATTTAGATAACAAACGTAAAAATTATTAACAAAATAATAGTCAAAATAAAAATCTATGTGGCAGGTACGAAATTTTACAGAAATTCGTTTTTCAACAGCTAGTTATTATTATTGATTATTTATATGTGTAGCGCCGTTTTCATATATATATACCTCAAGAGCGCTTAAAGTTAGTTACGCTAAAAACTAAACTAAGCAAATAAATTGGGAATCGTCGAATGAGTATTTAGTGTATTGAGTTGAATTTCCATGAACTTTGCACTTTGAGTGGAATGTAATGGAATATGTCTGCATTGAATCAGCCGATGTGTTATTCAAGAAAGTTAGTCTTATTGAAAAAGTTCCCTACCTCAAGGCTATGGATCCTGAAAGCATTCTGCTTGTACACTTTACGCCAACTAAAGTATATTTCGGAAACTGATTTCGGTAAAATGAAATTCAATTTAAGTTGAAATCAATCTTTTTATGAAATTCAAAAGCAGATAATAGAGAAATACATCAATAATAATTATTGTTTATACTCAATTTTTTACTTATTTATAATTTTCAACATTTTATTGAAATATTATGAAAAACCTACGTTTATACTTGCAAATAATATTTTATTTGTAAATTCTTGTATCAAAACACTTTTACATAAAGTAATAAAATATGAACCGGGTTGTGGTCTAGTGGTAGATTCGAGGACTCCGGATTAGAATCTCTAGGTTCGAATCCCCACTCCAGCACAACTTGTTTCCTGCTTTCTGACACAGTTATTTCCGACTATTTGAAAGCAGTCCCAAAAAAAAAAAGATATCTTTTTTATTCAACTAACAGATTTAATTCATTTCAGTCTCTTGATTAACATTATTATACTTTTAGTTATAATTAATTATTGTTCCCAATAGAAACATCGCTCAATATTTCTCGAAACTTTCAAAAATGTTTTCAAATTTTGGATCTGGGCCAAATGAATTTCATAGTTCTGCGTCATAATAGTTCCTGAATGATATGTTTTATACAGTTTTTTGTCAAATAAACAGGTTTTTTGTAAGGGATTTCGATAAAAATAGTATCTTTAATTCAGGTCACTTAAAATAAACATTCACATTGATTTATGGGAATACTATAGAAACTTATCATAGTATTTTCCAATTTGTTGACGCAAATGAAGGAAATGTGATTATTTAGGTATCTACATGGCTAATAACATAAAAATTATTCACCATTGTGTGTGCACGCACTATGGAAAATTTAAAAAAAACATTTAAAAACAGTTTTTTTAGAGAAGCAGAATATTAAAATTAACCAAGCTTCAGAATAATAACTTTTTTTCAATTTCTAAAAAAAATCAAACACGCAGCCATAGTGATGCAGGCGTTATAAAGACGGCATTTTGTTTGGAAGCTTTATTTCGTGAATCTAGCATTTTATCCATTATATCATGGGAAATGCCGAAATTATTTCAAATTAGCGATGGAAATTTATTTTCAGGATTCATACTGATATTTTCAGTAAAAGTTTTAACTAAATATATGTTAAATGGATTCGCAGTAATTCAACGACTAATAAATTACTAGATAATAAAAAAATATTTGAGTACTGTACAAAATTTATTACATTAGTTTCTATATAAATGTGTAATTGTGTATATACAATACAAGGCAAAACAATTTTTAAAACGTGATAAAAAAATCAAACCATGATTTTCGGAGATTATCATTTTTCTACAAAATAAATGTCATATCTAATTGGAATGCCTAGAAAGAGAGGCTTTATGATTATTGAGTGGGTAGATTTAGCAAGATTATAGTGTTTCCCACACATGAAATTCAATATAAAGTAAGTTGGTTTATTTGATCTCCACGTTTATCAAATTATCAAAAAAGGAATAAAGAATTATCTATTTAATAGCCCGAAATCGATTTTTTTAAGCATCGCATTATTTCCAAATAAAAATAAAAATTAAAAGTGTTATAATTACAAACGAGAGCGGGGCAAAGAAATGTCGGAAGACCAAAAACAAGGTGGTCTGACGAAATAAAGAATGTCGCCAATCGCAGGAGTACAATGGCGACGCGACGTATAGAACGACGAATAGAGAAAGACGGCCTAGGAAAAAGAAAGAAAAATCATACTTGTACCATCGCTGTAGGAAATTCCACTCATTAAAAAAAACTGTAATTTTTAGAGCGTTGCATTATACAGCCAATGAATTTGCATAACCACTTGAATAAGTGTTAGTTATATATAACATTGTGGTTCCTAAAATGGGCAATGTTGCCTAAAGGATTCTATTTTAAGTACTATTTAATTCTAAAGTACTTTTAAAATGCATTAAAAATAATAAATAAAAATCTATCCTACTGTTTTATTTGCGATACTTTACCTAAACATCTTTTCTTGTAGTATCACTTATGTATTTCAGATCATTTAATTTTCTTTTTTTATTGACCGTAGCTATTAGGCAAAGTTTCAAGTTGATTATGAAGGCTAACTCTTTGTACGGAGTATGGATATTGGATACGCAGAAGAGAGCTTTCAAGTGATTTCTTACTACAGATTTCCGCCGCCAGACGGAAGTGCGCGATAACAATGTGTTTTATTTATACGGAAACTCGTAAATTTTCAATGCGCACCCTTAAATTATTTTAAAGTCCAACGGACGTCGACGCAGATTCTGAGCGCTGCGCTGTAGTCGTGAGGACGCTGTAGTCTTGAGGACGCCGCGACGCACACTGTTCTCATGTTTTTATTGTGTTTTATCATAAAACCTTAGAAATACAATTTTTAACTTATAAATTTTGGGTGTAACTACTAACTTTTTTCATTTTTACTCCCAACCGGTTTCTAAATAAATGGTGTTCTTTTTCAAGGGATAAATATTGCTAAAGAAACACCGTCTTGAAGCCGGTCGGGAGAAAAAAAGATTAGTATTTAGTCATACAAAAAGCATTTTTATTTTTATTTAAAAATAATTGAATTCTTGTATATATACAAACAGTTGTAAAACAGTAATATCTGTGCCAGAAAGCATGAAACAAGTTGTGCTGGAGTTGGATTCGAACCTAGAGCTTCTAATCCGGAGTCTTCGAATTTGCCACTAGTCCTGGTTATTATTTAAATAATTTAAAAATCATTTACATTTAACCACTTTGATCACAACAGAGACGAGAAATTTGGAAGGGAATATTGGATATTCCAGGCGTTTATTGACCTGTCATTGGCTGGGGTTAAGTGGCCACTTATGTATTACCAAAATCACCTATTTACATATCTTATACAAACGAACTTAATGTGAACATAACTTTCTTAGCAGAAATTTTGTGAGATTCTTAACGCCAAGATTACTAGGAAACGCCTGAAATGAATCTTCAAATTTGTGTGCATAACGCATACCAAATTTTGTAATCAAAAAAGTTTGAAATGGTTTTATACATCAAGTGGCCACTTAACCCAACCAATGACAGGTCATAAGCCCTGTAAACGCCTAGATAATATTCCCTTAAATATGTTGCAAATTATAATTATTTATGGGTGAAATCCATTATTTGGACACACTACAAAAATGTCCTTGTTTTATACATTTGCACTTAGAATAATTTTTAGCTGTCTTCAACATCATTAGGTGAAGTCGTTTTGTTTTTATTGTTTCAAAATGATTTCCAAAATTATGTAAATTATTATATTAGATTTATTATTTTCAACATCAGAATGAAGTCGTTTATTATTAGAACGCTTCTTTGTATTGTTTTTTATTTTTAAGCGATTATTATTCTTGTTTTTTGTTTTGAAAAAGCTTGACTATATTGTTAAACGTTGTCTAATTTTACTTGTAGAGAAACAAAACTTCTATTCACGAAAGAATATTCTAAAAAGAAGTTCACGATTTTTTATTATTGTAGACAGATAAAGGATACATTTCATCAAAGTAACTTTAATAAGTTCGGGGTCGTTATAACTAAAATTAAATTAGGTACCAAAATTTTAAAGTGTTACAAGAACTAGACATTAGTCGTGAATAAAGTCGTGAATATAGAAGTTATTATATGTATGTAATCGTATTCATAATTTTATAACTAGGTATAAATAAAGGTATAATTAGTACGAACATGTTTCAGTCTTTAAATTAATTGATTATGTAATATTTAAGAAAAATGTAATGCATTTAAAAGTGTATTAATATTTATAGCTAGATTTGTCAATAATTTATCCAAGTTCTTTTTTGTTTGTTCAAGTTTGATTTGTTTAACATCCAAGTTCAAAAATATCACTTTGGGAATTTTTCTCTCAGAACAATTATTACTAGGAGCGTCAAGTTTTAGTAAGCCGGTTGTAATTACTGTACAAAGTAAGTGAAAGTTATCGCTAAGAGAAATGGCTTTGTAAAGATTATAAACCTGCCAATTAGCTCCCCACGGGAGGGACTGGGGAGGCAGATAGCTCCATGGATCGGGGGGCTCGTTTCTTGTTCCTTAGGTAAACTGCATCCGTTTCTGTACTGTTTGTACTTACACTAAGTCCTACGTCAGGGTAATTGAATTACTAACGGTCAGATCTTCAGGGTGAATTTGTGCACTTTAAGTTTTTGTTTTAATGGAAGCTTGTGTTAACGATTAGTAGAAAAGATGTTTGTGTTGAATATATAAACTTAGCTTGCTTTTAAAATATAAAAACTTCGAGACTTAAATTTTCAGATTGCTGAAATCACAAAATTACTAGTGTTTTCGTAGGTTGAGTATTTGATGTACAACTTGTGTAAATGTTAACACTCCTTTGCAAAAATTGTTCAACCCTACCGAGTTACTTGATTCAAACATGCATCAGTCGAGACAGTTCAATTCTGTAGCGGTTCATTTTGTCGGGAGAGGATCAGAAAGTTAGTCTGTCACCGAGTTGTTCATTACGGAGTGTCAAGACGGAGTTAGAGCCTTCGGATGATTTTCCGATTCTATCAGCGATCAGGAGGGTAGCGCCGCTGGGGGAGGCGTCTCGGCTGGCCCCACCCCGGGGGGGCGCGGGGTGCAGCGGAGGCAGCCGACGCCCGGCGGAGATTCCCGAGCCCCGCGGCGCCCGCCCCCGGCCATATGGCGGCCGCCGGCGATCCGCCCGGCCAGTAGGTCCGTGTCCCTTTCGGCTGACCGCATGCCTTGGTGTTTCGCTTCGTCGCTATACTCGTCTTTGTAATTTGTGCTAAAACAAGTCGCCGCTACCCCCTCCCGACCCCGCCGGCCGCCCCCAGCCCCGGCAGCTTCTCCCGCCAAACTGACAGTCGACTAGGAAACTTGGCGCCAAACTTGTTGGAACTTTCTGTAGAAATCGCTTCCGTCAGAGCCTCGCGCGGATATCGCTCTCTTGTACCGCGAGTGACGCACAGCTGACGCCGCTTCAGTGACAGATAGAGACGCGGCGAGAGCGAGAGAGACGAGAGCCAGCTGTTGATTTACGAGGACGATAACAATCAGGTACTGTGGCTTACTAAACCTTCCCGTAAAATTATTTTCAGGCCCTCCCGACACCCGTCACTTGACTAGTTAAGGGACGTGTTGTTCATTCTAGACAACGTTACCGTATTCGTCACGTTATTCCTCTTCCTGCTGTCATCAGAACTGGTTGGGACTGTATCCCTCGGAGAGAGACCACTTTATTCTCGAGGTATTTTTATTCGTAATAACTTTTATTCGTGTCACGTATTTTGTTACTTGTAAAAACAAATCGGCAGACAAATCCCTCGCGCTTCTTGTTATAAATAATATTATATTAAAGTTTCAGCAAAATTCAGAAAGAATTTAAAGAAAGCGTCTTTTGAATCTGAAACTTTGTTTAACAGCGTTTTACTTCTTATTTTAAAGATGTCGTATTTTTGAAGGAAAAAAGTTTCGTAGATATTCCCAAAGTTACAATTTTATAAGCTTTTTTATACTCTGCAAACAAAAAACATTATAAATGCAGTATTTTAATTTAAAAGAATTTGCCTTAAAATAAGTGGTAAATCCTCTACTAAATTCAAACGAAGATATTTAACATTTTAATTACATTTTTACTTTTATATAAAAATTTTGACGAAAATGTCGTCTGTGTTTTATTTAAAAGTCATCTAAATAATAAGTAAACAGTATTTTATTCTTCAGAATATCTTTAAAAAGATAATTTTCCTTTTATTATTATTTTTGTGAAAATTAATGAAAAAAAAGACATTTTATTTTGGCTTATCATATCCTGTCAATTAAAAAAATTAATACATTTAATGCTATTTCTGACTTAAATATGCAGACTTATTTACGTTTTTTTAACTTAAAACAACAGTTTGCTTTCAAAAGCTTATTTTAAATCTGCCCTCCAAGAAAAAACATTACTTCTCTGTTTTTACCCAAGAAAACCAGGTTCGATTTACGATCCAGATTTCTTACTGGAACATCAATATCCCTTTAGTGCCTTTTCGTGTTTTATCTACAAGTATTTTGCACCTTCCTCACGTTATGTTTCAATACGAGTTCCGCTGGCAACAGTAATCCGACTTTCAATCACCATTCGAGCTGTGTGCTTAGGGTAGATATACAATACACATATTAGGGAAAATGTGTTTTCTTAACAATCCCTCTGTTCGGTGATAGCGACGCGAAGTCATTTTGTTCATTTTCATGGCGTATAATGAAAGGAAATGGTCTAAGATTATTTAACAGTTAAAATTTAATATACACAAAGATATATTTTGATTTTCATAGAGATCTGCTTTTATTATTAACCAAGCAGTAGGTTTAATTTTTTAATTTTAATCAAATATTTAAAATAATCATTTATTTTAATTTAATTTTTATACGCAATTAAAAAATGTAAGAAAAAGGCTATATAAATAGTAAAAATCACATCGATTTCCGTAGAAATAAAATTTTTAATAAGTTCGATGTCGTTAATTTGTATTAAAGACAAATTTCATATTTTGAAATTTATTACAAAAAGCATAATTTTCTGCAGTTTGTAGAAAATTATCAATCATGTATAATATTCAAGTGTTTCATTGTAATCGCAATCAATTCTACGAAAACATTAATCAAGTTATAAGAAAGTAAAAAAAACTTAGCAAGTATCAACTTTTTCACACACCAAATGAAGTATTGGTGTTCTTCTGAATATTTGATGTATTTATGTGAACAATACTAGAATCAATCATAAAAATGATTTTTAATGAGTTACGCCATATTAGAATTGATATAACGATGTGTATTCGATTCCTATTAATTGGTAATTCAAATTGAAATGGCAATTTAAAAAAAAAGGATTGCCTAATTTCAAAGCTGCATCATTCATGTATCCGTTATTAACGCTCAACCCTGTAAAGTGCGAGAAATAATAATAAAACGAAATAAACAATAAACCGCTTATGAAGTGTCTCCTTCCTGAAAAATGGCTCCTGAAAACAAATATAAACTTCAGCCTCTTAACTCCTACTTTATTGCGGAGGACCATGAAAATAGAAATATAAATAAAGTAAATTTAACAGGGTGTAATAAAATATTTTGCCGTGGGGGTGGAGGAGAGAAGGGGTTGGCTAGGAGGGTTAGGCTAAGCCTGTTACATGGTCCGCAGAAGCGGATAAGCCTTGCAAATGGCCTCCCCGGGGCCAGGAACACTGGAAAAGCAGTTTCGCCAGAACAAGCGGTTTATCGTAGAAAAAAATATGAAATTTTATACTCCCCTATGTTATTTCGTCCCAATAATTTGGCTTTGTTGCACTAAGACTCTGGAAACGGTTTTTTGAATTCTGATTTCTTCTAATCTATTGAAAACGAAACAGGCGTTTACCTGCACAGAAAAATTCATTCACTACCGCTGTTACACATTATTCGTATGTGCATACTACGTGTTACATACCTATATTAATTTCTTGTTAAATATTGAGATGAATGAAAAATAGTATTTCTGCAATATTATTTTACTATCTAAAAAAACATTTTTTTAAATATAAGTAATCAAATTGAGAAATAAAAGCTTTTATAAGTACTTAAATTTTTTTTCAATATAAGAAATACTAACTTTAAATCTAAGATAAATTATTTTCACAATCTGTCATCTTATGGGCAGTTTTAAAATCCATAGGATATGGATTGGTAATCCTGATGATAAATAAATAAATCAGGAGTAAATTTTGTGAATTTAATAATATGCAAAAATAAATAAATTTGACTCGTAAACATGTACAGGCTTTTTAAAAAATCATGCAGAGAAAAAAATAGGTATTTGGATTAATAAAGTTAATTAATCATATCACTAACCAATAATAAGAATCATGTTC
Organism: Micrasema minimum; assembly: GCA_022494985.1. Classification (NCBI taxonomy): domain Eukaryota; kingdom Metazoa; phylum Arthropoda; class Insecta; order Trichoptera; family Brachycentridae; genus Micrasema; species Micrasema minimum. The sequence continues at coordinate 12,299 of JAGVSP010004517.1, forward strand.
AAAATATTAAAAACTGTTTCATTTACCATTATTAATCAATTATTAGATTCGATGATATTTTAAATATGATAAATAATAACATTTTGCAGATATTAAAATTAATTAAAAAGTAATGGTTGATTCTTTCAAATACACTGCTAAAAATAATCATGATATGTTCATTGGTGCAAAAGAAGCAATATTTCCATTACAGGTTTATGGGTGTTTGGTGTTTTCAAATGAAAATGCGGATTTAATGACTGCTTTGAAAAATTACCTTTAATTATTTTTATAATATAACCATTTTTTTTGTGTGCTAGAACAGAGTGGTGTGGCGTTTTATCCTTCCTGCCTATCCCTTCAGGGAAATGGTGTGATGGTTAGTTAGTTGAATTTTCCAATTATATATTTTTACATTTCCGTTTAAAAAATTGTTTTGTGCAGGACTTCAGCTTTTCATAAGTATAGGGCGAAACACTCAAAAATTCTAGCCACGATATATAATTAAGTCTACTATCTGATATTCAGTACTGGCAGTTAAGCGTAAGTCTCCTCACCTTGCTTTCATGACATAAATTATCTAGATATATTACACTTGGTGTAAACATATGGGACCAATGTAGTCCCCTTAACTTGCATTATAAGGCGCGTATAGGGAAAAGAAAAGTACGGAATTTTTTTATTATTATTGTGTGAAAAAAATTATAATGTGATTTTCATATTAATAATTGATGTGTGATACCTTGGACTGGTTCTCAAGCGTAATACTATTTATCTTACCTAGATTAATACCTGTTTCTGAGAGCCTAAAAGCCTCATCTTCGAAATCATGCATTTTAGCGATTTTAACCCTCAGCCCAGTAATTTATAACGGTATAAAAATATTTATCACTATGATGCGTTTCCTGAAATAGTGTTATTTTTAACATCAGGTTTTTTAGCTTTTAGGTACAGATATTATAGTCTGCTTCTTCGGGTCAACGTATTTATTTCAATCCGGTTTTATGTTCTTTACATAGAGGACAATAAATTATTATATCGAATAAATGAATTCGGAATAATAGGTTACTATTGGCTATGACTGCGTACGTAATATGCAAATAGTTATTGATTAGTATTTATAATTATATTCAAATGCATCCATTATCCTCCATTAGTAGGAAATTCCCAAACATACACCATACCACCCCCACTGCTCACCACACCTCATTCATATAATCATCGGCTATATTTCGGGATTATAACTCAGATTACTATTTACGGATATATTAAAATAATAATATAAAACCCATAATGCATTAGGTATTTATATACATAACTGTTACTTATTTTAATCCTACTTTGTTTGGTTTATAGAAAAAATCATAGCACGCTCAATTTGTTTTGATTCTATTATAAGATATTACGTGTTTTACGAACTTCATTGATTAACTTGAAATTTGATATTAATTAAAAAAACCGTGAAATTAACATTACAATTACCCATGTAAAATAAGCAAGTAAGTTTTTTTCGTGTAGGTATGATAATACTGTAGACATTTTTCTCTTACTGATTGTACCTACACGAAACGTATAAATTAAAATAACTCAATCCCAAACATTATTTTTTCCATCTTCAAAAACATATTACAACCTAGAGTTACTATGGGTCTCTACTTTTAGAAAATATTTTATCATAGTTCCATTTTCGTATATCAATCATTTTAATGCAATTTCTAGAAATGCATTTTATATAAATCACTGTGTCGCACTGCAGATCTTTGGGTGCTTTGTCATTTCCATGGAAGTATACTGTGATGTCATATTCTTTTTATCCAAATTTCACAATCTTTTCACCAGTTCAATTTATAATGTTCCGATAAAATATTTTAAAACCCAACCATATCAAAATTTTTCGCGCATGGAACAATTTTCCAATAAAAAATACACAAAATTGCGTTAAAAAAACTTTAGTAAAAGTAAAATCCGTTAATGGCTTATGTAATCCGTTAATGGCTAATGTAATTTTAGTAATTAGTTTTTGGATATTATTGTTATCCCAACAGAGACAGAGTAACTCTGGAAACGAATGTGGATTATCTAGGCGTATACAGGGCTTATGACCTGTCATTGGCTGGGTTAAGTGGCCACTTGATGTATTACAACATTCTCCGTTCCGCTCATCATCTGATAACCATATATGACAAATTTTTGAAACTTGTATATATTGAACTCGCGTTCGTAAGAATTACAGAGCGATTTTCTCTCTGGTGAAATCTGTGGAGAAGATTGTTAAGCATTTTGGCAATCCATCTTTATTGGTGTAGGTTAATTTATTTTTGTTTTATTTTATTAAGTGACGA
>JAGVSP010004518.1:0-57781 GCA_022494985.1 Micrasema minimum
TAAATTTTATAAACAACATTTTGAGTGTGTCCAAATACTTGCAGACAAAAACTGCATTTCACCCATTACGGGCTAAAAATTACAATTTGACATCTCAACAGAGACGAGAAGTTTGGAAGGGAATATGTATATCTAGGCGTTTACAGGGCTTATGACCTGTCATTGGCTGGGTTAAGTGGCCACTTGATTTATTACAACATTCCCCATTTCACCTAGTATTTGATATCCATATCTGCCAATATACAGTGAAATGGCGCGACGCTTCACATGTGAACACTCTCTGTCATCCATTGAGAAAATTGCTAAGCATTTTAGCAGAAACCTTTATGATTGCGACTGAGATTCTTACCGAATTATATCGCCTACTAGGAAACGCCTGAAGATGAATCTTTAATTTGTTATGCTTAGCCTTGTCTCTGTTGAGAAGTCAAATTGAATCAATTTTATTTTCAATATTTTTTCTTTGCAACTGTCTAAAAAGGTCATTTTTCGTGTAGTTATAAAAATCCTTCACGTCAGAGGTCGTGTTGGTACTATTCTGTAAAACTAATATATTTATTTTATAATATCGTACCATGAGTACTAAACTGCACAAACTAAAAAAGCCAACTTTTGGGAAAACGTAAATTTGTGATTTTATTCCGGTACTTTTTTTACCTTATTGGTGTAACCAAGATCCTTCTGGATTGAATTCCTAACTAGAAGACGACTGACTTAACCCAGTCGATGACAGCCCCAGCCCTGTAAACGCCTAGATAATCTTCATTCCGTTTCCAGAGTTTCTCTGGCTCTGTTGGGATAGCAAAAATATATATTGTTAATTAATATTTAATTTATTTTTGATTTCTGTGTGATTTATAAGGCTCTATTTTGCGGGAAAACACCTCGAGAGCGCTGCACAATAAAGGGCTTTCTAAAGTACTTCAGATTAAGAAAAATTACACGAATTCTTATTACAATTCAGTTTTGGTATTGTTTTTTTATGGAAAATATTAATTTGACTAAATTAATTATATTTGATAACAATTTGTGAACTTTTTACACGATTTTCTCGAAAACTATGGGTCAAACAAAAAAAAATTACTCTTCAAATTCTAACTAACTAACTAACTAACCATCACGCCATTTCCCCGAAGATGTAGGCAGAGAGGATAGAACGCCACACCACTCTGTCCTGGCATACTTCTCTTGCTTCCTCCACATTCATACATCTTCTCATGCACGCACGTCGATTATTCCGACTTCTTTCATGCCCACTTTCAAGCACTTGTTTTACTTGATCGATTCCAAATATGACGTAGATTCACTGGTTTCCCGCTTGTACATCAAGTTTTGTTACACCATGTATAATGATCTGTTTTGGCGGAAAATTGCGATTGCGATATTTTAAAAATTAATTACGGACGTAAGTAATAATGGAAATAAATAAAAAAATTCGCACCTTAGATATAAATCACCACCTAAAAGAATAAATAAATAAAACGGTCCAGTAGCCAAAAAAAATTGGTACTCGTAAAAAAAAAGTTTTTTTATTATTATTTACGAAAGTTGAAATTATTTTAAAAAGGCAAAAAATAATAAGCATTTTTTCCCTACTTGATATGACTATCTATGTATTCTAGTCAGACCACTTGACTGATTTTACCCCTTTTAAAATTCGTTACAATAGTTATATCAATGACATTTGTGTGTTGTGATTTTATTTCATCATTATCATTCTACATCTTCTCCCTATGTTTAGCATATGGGCTCCACTCCCTCCAAGATACGCAATTGGTTGCCGGTACTCGTGCATCTTCCCATGTCAGCTTTACGCGCCGTAGTTCTGGCGTAAACTGCTGGCGGATTGCTCTACTATTGAAGACTATTGAGTCTTTTTTCAGTCCAGCCAACTCTACCGATTTTTTCAACAAGCTAAACCGCGATTTTAAGATTGTCAGTGTGATACAAATACGGATGAATTTACGTTATGTACGCGAACAAATGCTTTTATTGCCCCTACCACTGTCTCGGCTTATGTATTATGATTGTCACTTTTTCCATCACCAAAACCAAACAGAGTCGTTTTTTTAAAAGACTTAGTGCAGTATGGTATTCATGATGCAATACTTTGCCGGCTTTGGGATGTGAACCCGTGACCTATAGATTAATTCTCCAGCTCGCCAATTGCCGCGCCAAGATATTAACAGCCTTGAATAGTGAAATACAATCCATGGTATGAAGTAATATATACCATACATAATGCTGGGTTAAAATTGTTCCATGAACTTAATTAGAATCACAAGGAATTTAGACGGTAGAGTGCGACAGATCGAAGAACAATAATTGGGTTCTTTCCGATATTTTTATTTTAAAAAAAATGATTGAAAAATCACAAATTTTTACGATGTCATATGAATTTTTTAGCGCGGTTTGAAATAGCGCTTTTTCAAATCGCTCGCAAAATCCTCCATTTAGCGCGCATGCGGTGTGACGTCACAGCAATATAGGCGCTCACTACGGAATGAATTTCACGCCTTCCACGGTAGACGGGTATGACGTCATTAGCCAATAACGGGCGTTAAAAGTCACTCGTAATTTCGTGTTTTTAAAACATAAATTTATAAATAAAAACAAAATTTTTGATCATTGTGTTTTATATCGTTGGAATTGTAAAAATATACTTGAAATATTTATAGCGTTTTCAAGGATATTCATGTTATCTGGAAGAACCCTATTGTGAGACTTGATTTTTTATGACTAGGTTATCATGGTGCTGTTTACGCAGATTGTTTTAATTTTTTAAGGGGCAGGCTTACCAAAGAAGGAAAAAACCGTGTTTGGCCTTCGAATAAGAATTTCAGAGAAGTGTCATTCCATGCTTGAAAAATGCTACCGTATCTGAACGCCACTCACTACGTCATCAATAGGCATCTACGTCATCACTAGACATCTTATTGGCCGAAGTGCTGGAGTTTTTAGACGGTGGAATTGGATAATAAGGGGTGTTATGAAATTGACCCTAGGAAGCGTAAATTTTTAGGAAATTTGTACGGAAATTCCCCTTCTAGTGAATTCTTTTTCGAAGTTAATACGCGTCTCCTGAAAAATCCTGTTTTTTAAGATGGGGCTTTTTGACCCTCAGATACAGAAATATAAAAAAATAAGGATTCTGCACATACCTGCAGTATTTAAAAAATAAGGTTTAAAAGATTTTTTTTACAAACTTCTTTCGTCCTTTTTTTTTTTCTTCTTCATGATTATGCCATGTCTTGCTCGGCCTTCTTCGACTTCTACGTTTTTTTAATTAAAAAAAAAACCTGTTACGTTTAGTCTCCAAAAAAAACAATTTGATGTATTTTTTTATTTATTTTTGTTAAATCTCCGAGGCCCGCTGTTAATATTTCCGAAATACATATTTAATTTGGAAAACCTTAGTAAAATAATAAAAACAAAGTAGGAAATAATATAATATTCAGTTTAAAATAAACAAACATAAAATTAACCTTGTTGTAAAATACATATAAAACAGTTATTTCATAAAAAAGTTCAATCATCATCATCATCATACCATATCCGCTTCCTATGTTGAGCATATGGATTCCACAAACTGCCTCCAGTCCAAGCAATCGGCGTCAGCTCCCGTGCATCCTCCCAAGTCAAGTCCACATCCCGCAGCTCTGACGCAAACTGCCAAAAAGTTCAATAGATGGTTTTTAATACTTAAATTTTTAACTAACTAACTAACCATCACGCCATTTCCCGGCAGAGGAGATAGAACGCCGCACTACTCTGTCCTGGCATACTTCTCTTGCTTCCTCTACACTCATGCACGCACGTCGATTATTCCGAATAATTAACAATAAGATATTTATTGATATCTCAACAGAGACAGCGAAACTCTGAAAACGAATGTGGGTTATCTAGGCGTTTACAGGACTTATGACCTGTCATTTGCTGGGTTAAGGGGCCACTTGATGTACTACAACATTCCCCATTCCGCCTATCATCTGACAACCATATATGACAAATTTTTGAAACTTCTATAAATGTTGAGTTTGACATGTAAACGCCTAGATAACCCACATTCGTTTCCAGAGTTTCTCTGTCTCTGTTGAGATATCAATAACATCTCATATCAGCCCAGCATGGGTATAATCCAGTAATTTGTCTACAAGTATTTGTATACGTTCAAAATGTTGTTGTTAAAAATTAATAATAATGTTTTGTTAGTTAATTAATTAGCTGTCCTGACGAAGACACCATATCTTGGATAGAGAATGAATATTATTATATACTTTGTGTCAGTACCTACCATATAGCTGTTTTTCAAATTAGGAATGATCACATTGGATGACGTATCTGTTGATAGTATTCAAGTGAACGTAACCGAGTTTCTGGTACAAACTCAATGTTCTGTCTCATTCTAATTCTTATTGCCGTCTCCCTCGCACACTCGTCGGCTTGAGTTTGTTTTCAACACATTAACGACCAGCCACGGCTTAAGACGGTACCAAAAAAATGCATATAACCCGAAAACTGGTGAATCTACATCATATTTGGAGTCGAATGTGTAATATGACCGTTGAATCTAGCTGAAAAAAATAATTTTTATTTTCTTCTCATAAAAGCTTTCATAAGTACCGCAGCACTTGAGGTATATTTGTACGAAAACGGCGCTATATAAATTATCCATAATAATAATAAAAATATTCAAGTAAAATTAAATGAATTCTTATTGAAACGCCCTTTTTAATTTTGTGTTCTTAATTGACAGTATTAAATTTTACTAAATAAATAATATTTGATAACAATTTGCAAAAAATTATCGAATAAAAAATTAACTTCTACTCAATTTTCTCGAAACCTGTGGGTCAAATCCAAAAATTTTATTCAACAAAATCGACTTCAAAGATGATGTAGATTCTTTGGTATCTCGGTTGTACATCGAGTTTTCTGACACGGTGTACAGTTTTTTTACAATACAATTTACTATAAGTCAAAAAGCCCGATAACTTTAGTTTTTTAACGTATTTAACTGTGTTAATCGAAATTTCGCCCGAAAACGCGTTTAAAAAAAAAACTGTTTTTTCTTTTCATGAATAATTAAACATCCTTAATAAGTCAATAAGTCCGATAACTTTAGCTTTTTTTAACATATTTAACTGTGTTAATCGAAATTTCGCCATAAAAAGCGTTCTCAAAAAAAACCATGAATAATTAAACCTCCTTATAAGTCAAAAAGCCCGATAACTTTAGTTTTGTTAACGTATCGACGCCTCCTACGTATAATATCGTAACCCACGAATCGTCGATTTTGAGTTTTTGGTAGATTTCGTATGTATATAACTATATCTTTAATTCTACCAAAACAAACAAATTATTATGCCAATAATAAGGGCTTTTTTGGGGCGTATTTTGTCGTATCTACAACCAATGCATATGAACGAAAATATTTTCAAATGCTCCTCCTGTAAAATCGCATTTTGTGGGTATACGATATTATCGTAGGAGGCGTCGGTATTTTAACTGTGCTAATCGAAATTTCGCCCGAAAAAGCGTTTTCAAAAAAAAAACCTGTTTCCTTTTTCATGAATAATAAGATTAATTTATAAGATTAATTTATTTGAATTTCTCCCTGCTTGGAAGTGTTAAACAGGCTGGCAAGCGGACGCGCCCAGCGGAAAACAAACAACGCGTCCTGAAGGAATACAAAAAGAGAAGAAAAAAGATGGAATGGAGCGGAAAAAATAATAAAAAAAGAAACTTTCTTCGGAATATAGACTTCCCTGAAATGCAGACAGAACTCAACAAGAGAATATGCTCTCTTAAATATTGCAATGAGGTTAATTTGCGAGAGAAGTTGAAATATAAACTAAATATTTATAAACAACATTTTTTGAAATGAATACAAATACTTGTATACAAATTGATTTATTTATTTATTTATTGACGGACAGAGTCCATTATAAACATTATAGATAAACGAAATTTTTACAAAGAAAAAAATTGCAAGGACAGAAATAAACAGCAAAGACAAAGAATAGATATTTTAAATGAAGTAAAATGCATAAGCTAACTATACAGATTCTTCAGCTGATTTATAAAGAAAGACATCCTTACACCAAAATAATCAAGATCTTGATGATCGTTCACCCGCCTGATCATTCTGGGTAAAGGTGCCTGTGCGCCATAATTGGTCCTATGATGACTGAGGAACAGCATTTCATTATTTCTTAGTCTACGGGTGGGAACGTTAAAAATATTATTTTCCAAAATTTCAGGGGCATCAATGAGACAGTTCATAATTTTATACATTAATTACTGGATTATACCCATGCTGGGCTGATATTTTTATATTATTGATATCCCAACAGAGACAGAGAAACTCTGGAAACGAATGTGGGTTATCAATATATACAGTAGTTCCGAAAAAATTGTCATGTATGGTTATCAGATGATGGGCGGAATGGGGAATGTTGTAGTACGTCAAGTGGCCACATAACCCAGCCAATGACAGGTCATAAGCCCTGTAAACGCCTAGATAACCCACATTCGTTTCCAGAGTTTCTCTGTCTCTGTTGGGATATCAATAATATCTGAAATATTTATTAATAAGAATGTCTCAGGATACTGCTACTACTACTCTCCCGTATCCGCACCCAATGGTGCATAGGGCACTGCATTGGTTGCACCAAGTGCAGTGAATCTTGATTATTAGTTCTGTGCCTCCTGTCGTGAATGATTTAGGTCGAGTTGTACCCTTTTTGTGATTTTTACGTAGAAATGATCACAAAAAAATCATCTTTTTTTGCCTTATGTTTGTTATGTGAATTGTTTATTTATATATGGCGTAACAAAACTCGTAGTACAACCCGAAAACTGGTGAATCTACATCGTATTTGGAGTCGAATGTGTAATGTGCCTTTTGAATCTGAGCTTTGACAAAAAATATTTTTTCTTTTCATAAAAAATATATGATGCGACTATGCCTGGATGTAGAAGTCGAGGAAGGCCGAGAAAGACATGCATGCATGATCAAGTAAAACGAGTGCTTGAATGTAGTGGGCATGCAAGAAGATTCGGAATAATCGACGTGCTATGTGCAGGTGTACAAAGAAGATGCAGATGAATGTGGAGGAAGCAAAAAGAAAAGTCTTTTATGCCAGGACGAAGAGTGGTGTGGCGTTCTATCCTCGAGTGGTGTGGCGTTCTATCCTCTGCCTACCCCTTTGGTGAAATGGCGTGATGGTTAGTTAATTAGTTAGTTAGTTAAAAGCTTTCATTGCACAAATTCATGTTAAAATGCGGTTTTTAATTTAGTTTTATTCATGGATAGTATCAACTTGACTGAATGCATGATATTGCTTTAATTGTATTCAGATAATTTATTGTATTAATAACACCATGCTTGCCTGTCCACTGTTGACAATTCGTCGGCAGTTTGCGTCAGAGCTGCGGGACGTGGACTCGACTTGGAAGGATGCGCGGGAGCTGGCGGCCGATCGCTTGGCCTGGAGGCAGTTTGTGGATTTCACATGCTGATATGGTATAAAGAAGAAGAATTAATAACACGCATAATTTTAATTTTTATATTATTTATCTTTTCAGATTTCACTCGGAATGTCAATCTAAGCAGCGAAGTGTAAAATTCAAGTGAAACATACTCGTACCAGTAATACAAACGAGTGGTGGTGAATAATACAAGCCGAGAGTATTCTTGGTGAGTGGTGGTGTGTTTGTGTGAAGTGCGTTTTTCTCTTGTTTCAAAATTTAAATTTGGAACTGTCAAAGATGGCGGACGGTGCGTTGGCGGGAATGAAGATTCCTGTTTTGATTCTTCTGGCCGTGGCTACATTAATATCAGGTAAATAAATAATTGGAATTTTTAATATTACGAACCTATTTCGGTCTTTAAAGCAGTCTAGGGAAAGGGTGGGGCTTTCATTGTAACCTAATTTCGGTAACTAACTAACTAACATCCCTACCACTGTTAATTTGGGCCGACTCTGGTTGGTTTGGGTGATGAAAACAATGACAATTATAATACATAAGCAGAGACGGTGGTAGGGGTACAATGAAAGCATTTGTTCGCGTACATAATCGTAAATTCATCCGTATTTTTATCACACTAACAATCTTAAAATCGCGGTTTAGCCTGTTGAAAAAATCGGTAGAGTTGGCTGGACTGAAAAAAGACTCAATAGTCTTTAAAGCAGTCTAGGGAAAGGGTGGGGCTTTCATTGTAACCTAATTTCAGTGGAACCTAACCAAGTTATTATTTTAATATCGTTATCCACCTCAAAATATTAAAATCCGTAAAATCTGCGCACAAAATTTGGGGAGCGCGCTTTCGCGGTTGCGGGTCCTATGGCTTGGAATGCTCTCCCACCAGAAGTGTGCAACCATGAGAGTGAAGTGATGCTTCGTAAGAAACTTAAGACCCATTTGTTCTCTAAATATTTTGATTTATGTATTTTCTAATGACAGAATGAGTTACATTTAAAATTTCCCGAGCCGTTAAATTCAACATTTAAAGCGCTCTTGAAGTATATATATACAAAAACGGCGCTATATATATAAATTATCCATGCTAATAATAATTATAGGTAAATACTACCACCCGTTTGGAGACCGGCTACTGCCCCGCCAGGCCCCCCATCCTAGACATCCACCCGAGCATCCGCGGTCAGTCAGGGTCGACGTGACATAACGTGTCTTATTCGCCTCATGTAGAGAGGATAGAACGCCACAACATCAAATTAAATCACGAAAACTTTTCAACTAACTAAATTTGTAACTTGTACGAAAAAAGTCACATTCGCCCTTTTAATAAATCAAGTTCGTTGGATCGATATTACCAAAGTTCGGCCGTGCAAATTAGTTGCTGGAAGTTCGTTCGCTCAGGTCAACAAACAAACCTGCGAGAACAAATATTTTGACAAGCGAACTTTCTGGACAGACTCGACAAGTTTAATTCTAGGATTATTTATTCTGTCAATAGTTATTGTTGTGACGCTTGTTTTAATCTGAACCTGATAAATCAATTGTTGATTTAATGAAATAATATACCGCGTAACAAAACCAGATGTAAAAGCTGGAAACCAGTGAATCTACATCATATTTAGAGTCGATTTCGTAGAATAAAATTTTTTGAGTTGCCGAATAGTTTTCGAGAAAATTTAGTATAAGTTTTTTTTTTTCGATAAAGTTTTGCAAATTGTTATCAAATATAATTTATTTAGTCAAATTAATACATCCATATCATCATCATCTCGGCCCGTTGAGGTCCACTGCTGGACAAAGGCCTCCCCCTGCCGTCTCCACTCCTCCCGTCCTGCGCCGTCCCCATCCACTGTCTTCCAGCAGACTTCCTGATGTCGTCCACCCATCTCATCCTTGAGGCCTCTGGTTCCTCGGTCTCCACACCAGAACGCGTTTCGTCCGTCTGTCGTCCGTCATTCTGGCTATGTGACCGGCCCATTTCCACTTCAACCAAGCAATTCGCTGCACCACGTCGCAGACATTTGTCTGGCGTCGGATCCAATCGTTCCTTTTTCGGTCTCTTGATGTTATTCCAAGCATAATTCTCTCCATGCTCCCTGTGCAACTTGCAGCTTATGGGAGGATTGCTTGGTCAGAGTCATTGTTTCCGCGCCATAAGTATGGACGGGCAGAATGCATTGGTTGAATACTTAAGTCTTGAGTGAGTTGGGAATGGAGCTTCGGAATGTGGAATTTAGCTTTCTAAAAGCCACCCAAGAGAGGTTTATCCTCCTATCCACCTCGCTGGTCTGATTGTCTCTGCCGATACATCCATAAAGAACACAAAATTAAAAAGGGCATTTGAATAAGAATTCATGTAATTTTACTTAATCTGCGGTACTTAAGAAAGCTTTAGAAGAAAATAAAATTTCTTTTTCAGCCTAGATTCAACAATCATATTACACATTCGACTCCAAATATGATGTAGATTAATTAGTTTTAGAACGCCACACTATACACTTCCTTCGCTTCCTCCATATTCATACATCTTCTCAAGGACGCACGCCGATTATTCCGACATTCAAAAGTTTAAATAGCAAGTTATCTTGATCCAACTAACCAAGAAATCCTACCTCAAGCAAAGCCCAGATCAGGTGTGCCAATATTAGTTGTAGAATTTTCCGCAGTGCATTTCCCGGCGCCGGCTTCCGGTCCGGCCGGAGGTGCCTTCCGGTTCCGGCTGACGGGGCTTTTGGCGCGAGAACTACCGGTTTTCCAGAATATTCCCGCCATTTCCCGGTCTTTACTGATCTTTCAGCCGATTTGAGATTTATTAGCAGCGCCAAGTGTGAACTCGCCTGACTCCGTTTTATTGATGGATTTTTGATATTTTTCGTTTAACTTTAAACCCTTTAAGATCTATGGTAAAAAGTGCCTTTGGAGAACGGTGGCAATGTAACAGCACGTTACACTAGCGAAATCCTTCAGCTTTTAATAAAATAACGTGCAGAAGATCTTGCTTTTACATTTTTATCTTTAACCCTTTCATCACCAGCATTAATCTAGCCAGCTAATTATATTTGAAAAAAAACTTTTGGCTGTCTGTAAAGTCGGTTTACGGACGATAATTTTACGTGATAACGTCACAAGAAAACAACGATGAAAAATAGCATACTTTTATGAATTGAATTGAATTATTAATTAATTAATGAATCATCATTATTTTGTATAATACAAAGCAGGAGTTAATTGAAAACTAATTTTTTTTCCATAAATTATCATTTTTTTGCGCTCGTTAATTTCACTTTCACTTTGTAGCTTGTGTGCTGCTGCTGTCTCCCTTCTACTCGGACGATGGAGTGGAAATGAGATAGATGCGTCACAAGCCGAACGCTAAGGCCGATCGTGCCTCTCTATCGCTTGTTCCGCGCTCTCGCTTGCACACACTCGGCTCAAGCGGAACGTGACAATGAGTCATGCTCTTTCGTGAGTGCAGCCGGCGTTCATCGATTTATTAGACGTTATCTCGTCAAAAAAATTTTTTACAAAAAACATGGCAAAATGTCACACGGTTAAATAGTAAAGCGAAAAATCACAAAACCTTCAGTGCAAACCGTTCGTAAACCGGATATCAATAAGCGAGATACAATCATTTATAGTTTTTATTTAACATTCGATCGGTGACGTCACCGTTCGCTTTTCATACAAAATCTTTATCAAAATTCAAACTTAAAATGATTGTATCTCGCTTATTATTTATCCGATTTATAAACGGATTGCACCGATGATATTGTGATTTTTAGATTTAGAAATTTTATGTTGTCTATAATTCTATAATACTACTTCTAATAGTACTTTTCTCTTGGTGCAAAGGGCACTGCATCGGCACACCAAGTGCAGTGTCTCTTGATCATTTTATCACAAGAAGGTAGGATGATCAGTCTTACGCTTCAGTACCAGTCCAAGGTACATAATAAGACGATACTAGCACGCTTCTGTAGTTCAATCACAGATAACTATCGACGTAGTTAAAAACTTGCTAACCACGTGCTAACGCTAACGATTTGACCGATCACAATAAACATTCGTTCATACCACGTTCGCCGAGCCGATCATTGCCGAAGCAACGCTCGGGAGTGCTCGGCACGCGATATCGCGGCGGACGTCAAACGTCAAATCATCGCGCATATCGGATTGTTTATTATGTCGACTGCTTTTCTCAATATTTGGCTTGCTGTACGCCGGCTAAATGCAATACGGCACTCGAGAAAGATTGAATGAAGATATGTGCGAAGAATATATATCTCGGGAAAGGGCTCGCGACTTGATGCGCTCGTGTAATAATCCCGATCGATAACTTTTAACGCGTGTTCCATTGTGATCGCGAAAACGTTAAACATCAACAAACATGGGTAAGAAATCGTTATCACGTCGCTTATTTCCGAGTTGATAGTGATCTGTGATCGAGCAACTGGTCGATATTTAAAGCGCATGAAAAAATCATCACTCTTGTGCTAAATTGGAGAAAATCGAGGATTACGATTATTTCGAGAAACGGCCGCCGGTCACGTAGCAGCCATTCCCCTTGAGTGATCATAGTATAGAAGAAGCCAACCATCTCGAGATTCGTTTCGCTTAAAAGTTACTGTAAAAAGCGTAATAAATAAACAAATAAAAACGATATCGACGTCGCGAACTCATCTTCTACATTGACTATTTTTAACTACCCATTGTTTCCGATTTTAGACTCTCAGGACAAAGAATTTATCGGTTTTGTGTCCATTTTGGCTTGTAGTATAAACCCGCTAGTTCATCGAACTGCCGCTCCGTCCTTGGCAGTGATTTGTGGCGGGAAAACGAACTTCTTTGTTCAAAGTGGAATGGTAGCGGGCGCTGCCCTAAAGCCGGACGATGTTAAAAAGAGCCGGCCGCCATTACGGGCTAATTTTACCGCCCGTAATGTACAGAGATGTGGGTGCTTTGTTTGAATTTGGAATGGCTACGAGCGCTGTCTAAATCTGGACTGTTTTTTTAAATAACCGGGTTACATAGGTACTTATGGTTACAGTTGTGTTAGGTTATTGTATTTAATTAGTGTAATTTTCATTACTTTATGGATAGGGTTTCCTATTAAGTGACAAATGTATATCTTTATTTTGTATACGTATACATACTTAATCCATAAATAAGTAACATAAATAGGTACCAAGAATGATATTATACACTGAAAAATGCAGACGTTTGAATGGAAATTACTATTTTGAAGAAAAAAAGATTAGGTACCTCCTAGATAATTTGCAATGCTTACTTCACCCCTATTGTTGATTTTTACAAGTGCCTATATTTTTAAAAATTATTAATATATATATTTATTTAGTACTTAATCATTTTTACATAAACTTATATTAAAACATTACGCTTAATTTTTTTTCCTAACTATTCTTATCCTACTATTATACATTTTTCAATTTAGCTATTATATGATACCTACACTAATATTTTTCACACAAATATTTTTTTCATTTAACCCTAAATAACTTTACATTTTGTTCATTTCTTATTTCATCAGGAATCTCCTCATACATTTTAATGCCCCTTATACATTAGACAGTTCTGTGACATAGCTTTTATTTTCTTTTCTAATCTTATATTTTTTGAACCTCTTGTTGTATATTTATGAAAAAATTACCTAACAATTTACAAATAAATATTTCTTTTGTTAACGTATCTATCTTTTAATCTGAACTTATGACATTAAAGTTTTAAAACCGTAACTTTTTAATTTATTTTTCAACACTGACACTTTTTGACATTAAACATAGTCCTACTGTATTATTTTATTACTTTGAGAAAAAGCTCCTCAATTTTAAACAAGTATTGAAATTTTACTTAAATTATTACCTAATAAAACAAGCCAGACTTATTTATTTTAGCCAAGTTTACAAAAAAAGGTATTTTCAATCAAATTGCATATTGCCTTTTTTGTCGTTTGAATATGGAACTGTTACGAACGCTCCCTGAAAAAGGTTCACAGTCAAAAGCGGCTAGATCTGTGTCGAATTCGGGAAATAGAGCTCTTTGTTTGAAAATGAACGGTCACGGCAGTAGACTGAAATATGATTAAAGATTTTAAAGCAACCAGTAGTCGCTATCGTTGAAAGTTACCGACGGCAACTTTTACCGGTTTAAAACGAGATATTATAATTATCGTGATACGACTAATACTTTCTTCTAAATGTCAATTTATGATATTTTATATTTATTTTTCTAGAAATAAAGAATTCATTGACCGGATCGGTAGACGTAAAAGGCAAACATACCGGTCTGTTGTTATTTTTTTCTCTGTACATAAAATATATTACGTATACAATTTCTATTTTACATGTTCAATGGACTTCGGGATAAGTAGTTAAAAAAATAATTTACTTAGTGGTTTGTATCCTATGTTCCTTACAAAGTCAAACCCGCACACATGAAAATCCCATGTAAATAAATATTTTTTGTTGACCTCCACGGGAATCGTACCCGCGATCTCATGCGCTGTAGCCAAATGAGCTACCACTATGCTACGGGGCGGACATACGTTTGTCATTAAAAAAAAAGCGTAGGTGTCTGTTAACAGGAGGAGTGTAAAATGTTGTAATGCCATTACCCCTGTAAAAGCTCGTATGTTTACATTTCCGTGCTTGGAAATTTTTTAACTAACTAACTAACTAATCATCACGCAATTACCACGTAGGGGTAGGCAGAGAGGATAGAACGCCATACCACTCTGTCCTGGCATACTTCCTTTGCTTCCTCTACATTCATACATCTTCTCATGCACATACGCCGATTATTCCGACTTTTCACATGACCACTTCAAGCTCTTGTTGTACTTGATCGTGCCATGTCTTTCTTGGCCTTCCTCGGCTTCTGCATCCAGGCACACTCGCATCGTAGATTCATCATTCATTCGCTCCACATGACCAAAACATCGTAAAAGCCCTTTCTTAATTTTGTCGATAATGCTTATCTCAGACTTGCACTCTGCTCTAATTTCGACATTTGTACACCTAGCATACATAGTCTTACCACACATTCGCCCGAGAGATCGCATTCCAACAGCATTACTACTTTTAACCTTTTTTTTTCTAACACCACGCTTCACCACACATAAGGATTGGTACCAGAACTCCGTTGTGTACTGCCAATTTTGCTTCATTCGATAAGTTCTTATTTGCCACTATCGATTTTAAGGCACCATTTTCTCTGTTTCCGGCACTAACCCTTCTCTCAATGTCCTTATCCACACTTCCGTCTCTTGTAAACATACTTCCAAAATATACAAATTCTTCAACCTGCTTTAATTTGTCTCCATTTACTATAATATAACATACGGTCTTATTCACATTTCTTTCAAAAACCATCACATTTGACTTTTCCACATTCATCAACAAATCAATAAATTGTTTTCAATAATATTTTTAAATCAAACGGATCTAAAAGTTTTATTTGTATACTTTGTTAATCTATTATTTGATTATTTTGGCAATACCACGCTTCACTTGTAAATGAAAGTATCAAATTCAATGTAGGTATAATTATCACCATCTTATTCATAAAGTAATTTTGTTGGGAATCTAAAAATAAAAACCGTTAATTTATTATTATTCCACATTATTTATTTATTGCTGTGCAAAGTTTTTCAAATCGCTATCTTCTGATAGAAAACATTGAATTTGTATTTTGCCGCGCCAAGCAAGTTTTTGTAAAACCAATTGTACGATTTTATTGTCGTAACTGCTAGTTAGGCGAATATACGTAGTTTGTTATCCTATTAAGCCCCGATGATAAGTTTAATTTTTTTTTTTTAAACTATTGTCCTATTCCCAATTCTCAAATATTATATGAGATATTGATGTATATTTTTTGTTGACAATACTGCTGTGCAAACAGTAAGAGCTTAGGGCCTAGACGCCCTAGACAGTCAACGCTAAGATCCGCCCTCGATTCAGCCAGCGGAAGACTTTGTGAACCCCGGCGAAGTCCAAACACCAAGTTTGGCGATCGTGCTTTTGCAGCGGCTGCAGCTGGCCCCTCTGCCTGGAATCGACTGCCTTCACACTTACGCATCATTCAGAGCCCTAGTCAATTTAGGCCTCAATTAATCATACAAAGTCTTACCACACGTTCGCCTGAGAGATCGCATTTCAACAGCATTAGCTCCGATGTAAATTGACAAATATTGTCTTGTCAGCATTGTCCAGAATGCCGGACACCAAAAAAGAAAAAATTTTCTAAGATTTTAACTGTTAATTAAGGAAATATTTAAATATTCATGTCGTATTTTTTTATATTTTTTTATAAGTAATGAGTCTTTATTAAGAAATAATCATAACTTAAAAAATAATGCCGTCCCGATAAATCGCAATTTTTGCAGATTGTCATCGGGTGCCATTAACAAAAATTATAAATTTATCATAGAAATATATACACCAACATAA
Organism: Micrasema minimum; assembly: GCA_022494985.1. Lineage (NCBI taxonomy): Eukaryota > Metazoa > Arthropoda > Insecta > Trichoptera > Brachycentridae > Micrasema > Micrasema minimum. The sequence goes on from JAGVSP010004518.1 coordinate 15,951, forward strand.
AGTTATGGAAAAATTACTCAAGTATTTAAGAAATATTAAAATTGTTTCAAAAAATAAAAATACAAAAAAGATAGAGATACAAGAAATATATGCAATTTTTTTTTATTTTTATATTTATTTAGTTTATGTATAATTTTTTACATAGACTAATATATTTTACATTACATTTTATTTTTTTTTAACTAAATTATTTTTCCTATCATTATTATTAATTCAATTTAGCCATGATATAATATCTACACTAATATTTCTCACACATATATTTTTTACACTTAGCCCTAAATAACTTTAAATTTTGTTCATTTTTTATTTCGTCTGGCATCTCCTCATACATTTTAATGCCCTTATACATGAGACAATTCTGTGACATAGTTTTTCTTTTCTTTTCTAATCTTATGTTTTTTGAACCTCTTGTTGTTTTTTTAATTGGGTTTTGCAAATATCTTGGAATTATCCGTTTAACAATTTTGTTAATTTCATTGCTAAAACCATAACATCAAATTATGGTGAATCAATATAAAGTAGTTCTGAAAAAGGTAAGATTGGGCGTTAAGGGGTTAAAATGACTGATGACAGCGATAGCTACGCAGTCGAGTGTGACATTTGACAGTTAGTTTATCTAATATTAACTCTGGAAGCGGCGAAATTTAAACCGTCTCTGGAAGCTTTAGATTATAATCGGAGCGGAGAAGCGGTCCCATCCAAACCAAGTGGGTCATATTTGACCCACAGTGGATATTTTACCTACTCTTTTTTCTACTAACTCTCAGATGTTTTGGATTTCGTTTTTAATAGATTGGTTACTGGGCGAATGAAAGGTAAACGTTGTATTTATGATTGTATCGATTCTAGGTCGATCATAAAAACAAAGCACAAGCACAAGCCGCTTAGGCTGGTTATTGAAAATAGTATTTACAAAATTAAATATGTGCAAATATCATAAGATTGCATAGATTTATTTTTTTATTAAAAAAAAAAAAGCCCCATCGGGATTCGAACCCTTAACCTCGTGCGTGGCTGCCTAACGCGTTGCCGCTACACCACGAGGCGGACAAATTCAACAATACATAAAATATTATTTAATAAAAATAAAAAAATATTAATAAAAATATTATTTATCATCCTCGCCGATTCAAGTAAAAATTAGCATGCAAGTACCCGTTTACATGGAGTAAAACACTTTTTGTTGTCTGTAAAGTCGGTTTACGGACGATAATTTTACGTGATAACGTCATAAGAAAACATTGATGAAAAATAGCATACTTTTATGAATTGAATTGTACTGAATTATCATTATTTTGTATAATTCAAAGCAGGAGTTAATTGAAAATTACAATTTGTTCCATAAATTTTTTTTTTTTCGCACTCGTTAATTTCACTTTCACTTTGTAGCTTGTGTGCTGCTGCTGTCTCCCTTCTACTCAGACGCATCGGCCGATGGAGTGGAGAGAGAGATAGATGCGTCACAGACCGAACGCTTGGGCCGAACGTGTCTCTCTATCGCTTGTTCCGCGCTCTCGCTTGCACACTCGGCTCAGGCGAAACGTGACAATGAGTCATGCTCTTTCGTGTGTGCAGCCGGCGTTCATCGATTTATTAGACGTTATCACGTCAAAAAAACTCGTAGAACAACCTAAAAACTGGTAAATCTACATCACATTTGGAGTCGAATGTGTAACGTGACTTTTGAATCTAAGCTTGAAAAAAAAAATCGCACAAATTCTTATTCAAATTATTATCTTTTTTTTCTGGATAGTATTAATTTAACTAAATACATGATATTTGATAACAATTTGCAAAAGTTATTTTAAAAAAATCAACTTCGTACTCAATTATCTCGAAAACCATGGGTCAAATAGTGCAAATTATCATCAAATATAGCATATTTTGGTCAAATTGATTCTATTCATTAAGAAAACAAATCAAAAACCGAACTTAATAAGAATTGGTGCAATTTTACTTAATCTACGGTAGGTACTAAAATAAGCTTTCAAGAAAATATTTTTGTTTAAGTTCGCATTCACATGTTATATTACACATTTGACTCGAAATATGATGTAGATTCACCAGTTGGTTTCTGGTTGTACTACGAGTTTTGTTACTATAACTATGTAATCAAAAATAGAACTATATCTGATAACAATGTCTTTTTCTTATACACAGCATATCGAATTCGCTTCATCGAATTTCATGCATCTTCTGACACAATTACCACTCGTTTAAAACATACAGATTGGTTTCACGTCGATCGAAGTTTTTTTATATTTTATCTCATTCGTTTGTTTTTTTTCTTTAAAAGTTCAATGTCATTGTTTATACGTAAATTATTGATGCTAACTGTAGTATCGGCGTGAAGGTAAAAAGCAGTAACTCTCAAATAATATAAACTCGTTAAAAAAATATTGGTATTATAGGGATACACATGTAAAAGAAATATATCGCCAAACAGAAATACTCCCATTCAAAGTAATACCATTACATGAAATCACAAATACAATCATTCAGCACATACAAGTATAAAGAAAGCATCTATCAAGTTTTTCATTTCCTTTCAATCTAAAACTCATTATTTTGATTCAATGCAATCCACACAGGTATGAAGACAAACATACGACAATTCGCAAAGTAATTTGATATAATGATAATTTCAACTATGGACACTTACAGACATCGTTTTACTAAGGAAATTTTATTTAGTAGAAAGACGATAATATACAAACACTTGAACTACATGGTAGTATATTATACGATCATTGAATCTAAGAAAATACTGGAAAGTATAGAATTAACATGTCTATACAATTTGGTAGGCATTCGAATTTTATTCTCCTGTTTTACCTCCCGTCTACCCTAGGTAGACAAATTGAGTGTGATTAGTGTGTGTGTGTGTGTACTAATGGGGAGGATGAAGAGAATGTTAAAAGGGAAAAAAATTGAAGATCTGTTATTGCGCTTACGATAAATACCCGCACTACGTTCTTATATTTGGTTGGTTGGAAGAAATTGCCAATTTGGGCAATAAACCCGCCAATGTACACAATTATTTGTACAAAAAGTCAAATAAATAAAAAAAAAAAAGACATCTAAGTGATTTTCTGGCGCTTTGAATATAATATTATGATAATAATATGTAAGTCTGCTACTCGCCTGCATGGCGTGATCCGTGATCAAGTCAGCGACTATCGACTGCTGTTCAATAGGGATTTTTAATTAACCCTAGATCACTAACCATTCGTATAATAGACTACGAGTAGCAAGAGCTTTTGCTGTTTCGGGAAGTTCTCCCTGTCCGCCGCCCCGCCCACTTCTAATACCTTCCTAAATAGTGAAGTAAGTCACCCGCTCGAACTGATCGCGGATGCGCGCTTATTGCTTCGAGATATATAGACCCATAGAGTAATACGTCGCACTGCCAGACGAAAGGTTAGTAGACATCTGTCACACTGTTTCAAAGCAAGTGAGTGTATTGGCTTAAGTGCTGGAGTCTTAAGACTGTTGTAGAATTTGAATGAAAAGTATTTTTTATGATTTTTAAAAAAAAATTGTATGGACAATTAGACATTTTGCATAAAAAACATGACATTTATTGACAATTAACCGACACTCTTGTAGCACTGATCTTCTTGAGTACTTTAAAAAAAAATATATTTCCTTTTTTATCTGTTGCGTAACTTTATTTTTATTTCTTGTGTTTCTAAATCTTGTACAAATTATCATTTTAAAAAAATATTAAAAGTTCAGTATCACAATTTCACATAAATCGTTTTCAAATAAACTTTCAATCTTGGCTTAAACATGTTATTGTTTTTTCACCATTTTCAGAGTTACAGCACTCCACCTCCTAGCCACAGACTTCCGATAGGTTTTACAGTTTTACTTGGTTTTTATCACCATTGTTTTCCGCCCGTACAATGAATGGTCTACCGCAGATAATTATTTAGCGATGATTGCCCTTGGTTATGACCCCCCCTGTACATTCTGAGAATTTACATAAATTCGGTGTGAGGTGCATGTCGGAATTCTGTTGCAGCAGCACGGCTGTTGAATTAAAAACCTAGTAAGAGACAATTTTTATTTTTTTTTCTTAAATCACAAAATAATTTTTAAAGAATTTTTAAATTATATTTATTTATTCTATATAATCTTTTACATAGACACATTATTTTATATAACACTTTATCAATTTTTTACCTACACTTATCCTTACATTTTACATTTTTAAAATTAGCTATTATACACTGGTAAACTTATCATTAATCTGTTTTTCTTCTTATAAGTATAATACAAAAAAAAAAAATTTTTTTTTTTAAATATTTTATTTATTTAATACATTATCAAATCTACAAAGCTTTAATAACACAATAATTATACAAAATAATCATAACACTATGAACCTCACCAATAAAAAAGACAAGCTCTTGTGCTTGGTGAGGGAGGTTGCGCTAAAAAAATACATAATATAAGTAGTAATCATAGTAAGGTAAATACACTAACTTATTGTGTGAATGCAAAAAAAATAAACGAAAAATAACAAGATCAACGGCGCGATCCGTTTGTAAATCGTTATAAACAATAAGCGAGATAGATAAATTTAAAGTTAGGGTTTTTGTGAAAATTGATATTGATATTTATTTATTTACGGACAAGTACTGGCATGAGTTGCAATTCTCGATATATTTGTTTCGTTAGATAGGTAAGTAAATTCTATATTCGATAGAATTATTGTGCTTTTTTTATACTGCCTACCCTGATTAAAAACTCTGGGCTCGCCACTGTGTAAATATATTCGAGTTACCCGTAGTAATGCACTATTTTACTGTAGCCAATCATCGACCAATTACAGTGCAAACTCACCGATACGACGATGCACGCATCTGGCTAACAAGTATACTAACAAATATTGATATTTTCAACACAAATCTAGTGCATTTTTAGGGAACAGTGTCTGGATGCCATCTCTGGCGGTAATGAATAGCTACCTACTGTGTAATCATTTAAAAATGTCTATGGGCGTAAAAACAATAAAATAAATAAATATACATGCTCTACTAGGGAGCGATGTATGATGATTATTTTAGACGTATGGGTACCATGCGCTCGGTAGCTGCAAGACAAGTTGTGGTCTAGCCTTCGGATAAGTAAATTCTGCCACTCATACCTGGAGTACTAAAATCAAGTTAAACCGTGAAGGAGGCTGGTTCCAAACCATCCATGCGCTTTGTAGCTGCAAAATGAGTAGTGGTACAGCCTTCCGGAAAGTTAAATTTTGCTTATGTACTACTTAGGGTACTAAAATCAAGTTAGATCTTACTAAGGGGGCTAGATTCCAAACCATCCATGCGCTTTGTAGCTGCAAGATGGTGGTCTAGTCACAGTTAAACTTCAAGTCCAAGTGCCTTTTTAAAACTAATTTCAACTTTTAATTCTGCTTTAAACTTGTAACTATCACCTTTGGTTCTATACCCTTTGTAATATTACCTATATAATTTACTAGTTTCAATTATTAATCTATGTTTATTAATTATCTTCAAAATATCTTATTTTTATTATGTAAGTCTGTAATTAGCTGGTAACTGTAGGAGACTAGAATAAGAACCCAACCGTTCATGCGCTTTCTAGTAGCTGCAAAACGTGTTGTGGTCTAGCCTCTTTATTGTACAGCGCTCTTGAGGCGATTTCTCGCGAAAATAGCGCAAATAAATATGCGTAAAAAATGAGTTTTTTGGCCATTCTGAAATATTATTTTCGTTGTTGTCGATACACTTACAATGTTTTCTAAATGAACCGCCGAGTACAGGGTGTGTCATGTTCGCGTGCATACAGCCGAAATAACGTAGACGAGACGGGAATATATTTACATATGTTGCATTATATTTTATGCTTTGCAGACATGGAAATAACTTACAAGATATGTTTCTTTTTTCTAACAGAAGCATTTGTGAAAAATTCCTGAATTTGAAGAAGTTATAGGAATCTTCTTACCTTCTTTCCTTTCCTTTGCCATCCTGCCTTCATGTAATAATATGATCAAGATACACTGCACTTGGTGTACCAATGCAGTGCCCTATGCACCATTTGGTACGGATAAGGGATAATAGTAGTAGTAGGTACAGAAACTTTAAGTTTTAAAACGAAACACGGCAGAGCGTCTACGGCCATTTCTTCGTACAATCGTAGTTCCCAGATTACTAATTAAAATAGAAATGTGTGCAAAATGCTGGATAAGTACCTACCCAGTAGATTGCACTCTGCATTACCGACCAGTGTATTGTCAACTACCGTGAAAGTATGTTCATATATTACGAGTAAATAAACGAGTGTTAAAACAAGTGTGTGATCGCTACATCATTTCTAACAAAATGTGTAAATTACAATTGACATGTCAACAGAGACGACAAGTTTAGAAGGGGGTATCTAGGCGTTTACAGGGCCAAACGCGCTATCGCTACACCACAAAGCGGTCGAATTTGAGGTCTATCCGCGATTTCATGTGACCGCGTCGGGAATACAAGTACACCGCGAAGCGGACAGTGAGTCTTTTCTTTTTTCCACTCTATCGATTTTTTAAAGCTAATCCGCGAAATTTAATAGATTCAGTTTTATCTGGAAAAAGTGGAAAAAAATAAGTTTTTATACGCGACCAAATGCTTTCATTGCCCCCTATCACTGTCTCGGCTCAAAGATTGTCAGAAACACATTCACCCCAACCTGCTCAAGGAGCTGGCGCAAATTTACAGTGATAGGGATATTAGTAATTCTACCCCTTTTGTAGTCATTAGTTACAACTACCTCCCGCCCTTCCCTGCCAACCACGCCCAGTAGCTCAATCACAGATAACTATCGACGTAGTTAAAAACGTGCTAACCACGTGCTAACGCAAACGATTTGACCGATCACAATAAACATTCGTTCATACCACGTTCGCCGAGCCGATCATTGCCGAAGCAACGCTCGGGAACGCTCGGCACGCGATATCGCGGCCGGACGTCAAACGTCAAATCATCGCGCATGTCGGATTGTTTATTATGTCGACTGCTTTTCTCAATATTTGGCTTGCTGAACGCCGGCTAAATGCAATACGGCACTCGAGAAAGATTGAATGAAGATATGTGCGAAGAATATATATCTCGGGAAAGGGCTCGCGACTTGTTGCAACAGTTGCTCGATCACAGATCAGTAGCGACTCGGTAATAAAGCGACGTGATAACGATTTCTTACCTATGGATGTTTAACGTTTTCGCGATCACAATGGAACACGCGCGTTTAAAGTTATCGATCGGGATTATTAAACGAGCGCATACTAGTCGCGAGATATATCTTATTCGCACGTATATTCATTCAATCTTTATTATAATTTAGCCGGTTTTCGGCAAGCCAGATATTGAAAAAAGCAGTCGACATAATAAAAAATCCGACAAGCGCGTTGATTTAACGTTTGACGTAAGGCCGCGTTATAGCGTGCATCGGCCCCGCTCGGATCAGATCGGCTATGCTCGGCTATCGATACCACGGTATCGAACGAATGTCACTGTGATCGATCAAATCGTTAGGGCTAGCACGTGGTTAGCACGGTTTTAACTACGTCGATAGTTATCTGTGGCTGAGCAACAGAGAAGACAACTAGATGGCATTATAATTCTGTTTTAACTACGTCGATAGTTATCTGTGATTGAGCAACAGAGAAGACAACTAGATGGCATTATATTTCTCTCGTTTTGACGTCATATTTCCGTATTCTTTTTTTCGAATTTTGTTTAATTTTTGTACTGTATCCGCCACGCGATAATAAAATATTAAAAGAGTATGTGCGACAGCTGACATTTTGATTATTTTTTGTACCGAACGACGGCCAGATGTCGCGACAGTAGAGAGTTTCTCACAAAAACCAAATAAAAAGGATTCATATCCTGGCCTGGCGGAAATTTATTTCGTGTATACCGTCGCGTCGCTCTAAACTAAAAACCTCACAATTAAAAATAAACTATTTTACAACTGCTGCAACTAACTGCTAATATTTTCGCTTATCCGTACCCAATGGTACACAGGGGGCTGCATTGGAACGATAAGTGTATCTTAATCATTTTTATTACATAAAGGCAAGACCATCCATGCTTCAGAACCAGTCCAAGGTATCACACATAAAATATTAATATGAAAATCACATGTAAATAAATATTTCAAATTGACCCTTATGAGAATCACACACGTGATCTATGTATACTCCTGTAACAAAAATGTTAAATAGCGGTATCTTTCATATTACAACCCTTATGAGAATCACAAGTGATCTATGTATACTCCTCGTAACAAAACTCGATGTACAAGCGGATGTACAAGCGGTGGATTATCCATTCCGCCCATCAAGTGGCCACTTGATGTATTACAACATTCTCCATTCCGCCCATCATCTGATAACCATAATACTTATATGACAAATTTTTGAAACTTGAATATACTTATTGAACTCGCGTTCGTAATATCACTTTACAAGTGAATTTTTCACTGGTGACATCTGTTGAGGAGATTGTTAAGCATTTTTGGCAATCAATCTTTATTGGTGTAGGTTAGGCTCATCCGAACTTAATTATTTACTAGAAGACGTCTCTCTCCAATTTTTATGTGCTTTATATTTTAACCAGTAAATATTTTTAACAACGTTTTGAATGTGTACAAATACTTGTAGACAAATTACTGGATTATGGGATATCAATAATATCTGATATTAGCCAGCATGGGTATAATCCAGTAATTTGTCTACAAGTATTTTGTACACATTCAAAATGTTGTTAATAAGTTGAAATGTTTAAAAAAGCAGCTTCAGCACTACTAACACACTGTAACTACAACAACTAAATAATCCTTCAATATTGTTATATTATACTTTGTTAAATTATTACGAATTGAATAAGTGAAAGTTTCCCGAGCGTTGGGATATTGGATTCAGAAAACCATTCAACCATTTCTGGCCATAATTATTTGAGTGATAATGGGCCTAATGAAGGGTACACGGGCGGCCATTTTGGTTATTCGGAAAAGTTTCTAATCAACTGGAAATTATTACTGTCCTAAAAAAAGAAAATCTAGAATCGTAGAGGAGAAACCGCAGAATGAGATTTTATTGTCACTTGAATACAGAACTAGCCTAAAAGCGAACTTAAATCGGGACAGAAAACTTCACAGTTTCTTGTTCAGAAAACTGTACAGTCTGTCAAAAGACACGCTAAATATGTGTATTTTATAAGCCCGATCGTAAGTTATTATCGTATGTTTGCACGCAGGAAATTGTTAATACTTATAGGTTATAATCTTAGAGTAATGACGCGCCAGGCTATAGAGAGGCCCTTCGCCGTTTCCCATAGAGCGGAGGCGTTGCAAATTTTTGGTTAGCGACAACTACACTCTGCTGGCGGCCATTATTATTTGTTTGACAACAGACGCGTAACGTCACTTTCGTAACGTCAATTTCGTCGCTTTGCTAGTAAATAACGTGGGATACTTCCTGATTTTAATCATCAAAAACGGCAATGGTGAATTGTAGTATGCTTGGTTGTAGCAGAAAGAGTGTCAAAGGTGTTAAAGGAGTCACATTTCACAGGTAATTGATTTCGATAAATAATTATTTTGATTTACATTGATTTTGGCATATATTGTCCTAACATGGGTATTATTTGTATAAAAACTTTCCTTTTATCAACATATTTACATTATTTACCAGTTTTTTCTTAATTTAGGTGATCAATTTGTAAATTAAAGTATGTTTACTGTTGATAGTGACAGGTTTTGCTGCAAAACTATAGCCAACTTCGTGTTTGACAATCATAGAATGGTTTTTGACCGTTAGGGCCCCTCTATAGCCTGGCGCGTCATTACTCTAAGGTTATAATGTTAATATGTTACTTTTCTTTTTACGTTTTAAAAGCATTCAATAAACAAATATCTACTTAAAACGTTTACAAAAAAAACATTAACTGTCATGTCAGCTGAACGTCGCGTCGACCATTCAATATTCCAGTCAGTTTTCGCTTTTATTTATTTATTTATTACATTTCACACATTTAATAATCACAATAAAGGGATGGCGACTCAATCAGTAGAGACCCATGCCAATGATCTGGCCCCGACTCTCACTAGATAGTCCGTGTCGAGTCAGGTTATTGTAGTATTATACATAACACATTGTAGTACTAAACAAATTTGAATATTTACATAATTAGTATAATAGAACCAAGTTTGGATTTCACAAATTTAGAATTTACAAAACAATATTTTGCATACCAAATTTTAATAATTACACAGCTATATTTTTGCAGGCATTTTCAGTATATACACGACCCATAAGACTTATCCAACTAACGACACTGACCTGTATTTGGAGAAGTCGGTTAATATGTATTTTTTTATACGGGACAGTTTGACAACTGCACAAAAAACTGTACAGTTTTATGTCCACATAAAGTGTAAGATAGTGAAATAAAAACTGGCATTCTAATTCCCTATAATTTTATGTGTTCTTAAATTACTAATACTTTTATTTTGCTAAATAAATTGATAATTGAAAAAAATTATATAGAAATTAGTTTGAAGATGGTATTGTTAAATAATTTATTTTAAGCTTCGTGGCTGTCAACAAGTCCGGAAAATCATTTATCAAACACCTTAATTTGTATTTGGGCATGTAAGAAGTCGGAATAATCGACGTGCGTGCATGAGAAGATGTAATGAATGTGGAGGAAGCAAGAGAAGTATGCCAGGATAGAGTGGTGTGGCGTTCTATCCTCTCTGCCTACACCTTCGGGGAAATGGCCTGATGGTTAGTTAGTTAGTTAGTTTTCTAACGCTGCCCTCAAGAGCCTTAATTCAATTCTTTGGTATGTGTATTCACTTAATTATTAGGTCAGTTGCGCAATGAGGAAATATTCCTTATCTGAACGGTACGTTAGCTGTAGATTAGCGTGACGTTAGTGCAACATTATACAGGGTGCTTTGATCCGCAAACAATCATAAATTTGTTAATTAAAAAAATCCATAAAGTAGCTTTGATCCAGTAAAAATAAAAATTTCCTTAAGATAGTCATTGATAAGTCGTAGTCAATATTATGTTTCTAACTAACTAACCATCACGCCATTCCCCATAAGGGGTAAGCAGAGAGGATAGAACGCCACACCACTCTGTTCTGGCATACTTCTCTTGCTTCCTCCACATTCAATACATCATTCCATACACGCACGTCGATTAATTCCGACTTCCTACATGCTAAGAATCCCAATTACTATAGCGACCACCTTAGCTATTTTAAATATCTCACATCTATAACTCAGCCTGTATTATAAATTGCAATATTTCGCGATCGATAAGTTGTCTAGCATTGCGTTGAGATTAAAACACTCGTCCACTCATACTCGTCGTACTTGATTAGGCAAGTCTTTCTCGGCCTTCCTCGGCTTTTACATCCAGACACACTTGCATTAACAACTTCTTTTAGCCGTTCTTATCATCACATCAGCTCGCTCACAGACCAAAACATCGTAAAAGCCCTTTCTTAATTTTGGTCGATAATGCTTAATTTCCATATTTGTACACGTATCATACATTCTAACAATATCAACCCGATGTTCAATTAATGCAACCTACTTCTTACAAACATGTTTTATATTGCCCGTTCCATAGATTACTAATCAGCCTCGTCACTGTGGTAAAAGCACCCTTATTTCAAGATAAATCTCTCCATTTATCCTCTCTTTCCCTAACATTTTGGTTCTAAGAGAATCCCTATCCATTCTTACATAAGTTCAGGAATAAACCCACCCAAATCGCGTTCAAAGACCCTCCGGGGTACTCTGGTGGATTTATTCACCAACTAACGATTTTTCTATCGCTTCGACAGATGGCGCTCAGGTGCGATGTTGAAAATTTAAATAATGTATTAAATGTCACACAGAAATTTAAAATTATTCTACACGAATTCTCAGTTTTGACGCATACATGCTTTCTGCCACCCCAAAACCTTCCCCTCTTTTTCTCTAAAAAAAAACCCTCCTAAATTGATCCTTTCTCCTTCCATCCCACCCTCCATTGCGACCTCACCAACTGACGCGATGCTCGGGAGTATAGTCTGGATAAGGATAGGGAGCCCTGGCGAGGCAGTATCCGGTCTCCATACGGGTGATAGTTATTACTAATCAAAAATGATCGGGATATAAACTGAACGTTTCCCTACTACTGTTACATATGGGCGACTCTGGTTGGTTTTGGGTTATGGAAACAATGACAATTAAAAACAAAGCCGAAACAGTGGTAGGGCAAATGAAATCATTTGTTCGCGTACATAACCGAAAATACAACCGTATTTTTTTATCACAACTGAACAATCATAAAATACGCGGTTTCAGCTTGTTTAATAAAAATCGGTAGAGTTGTGGGCTGAACTGAAAAAAGACCCAGATACTAGTCTGTAAAACAGTCTAGGAAAGGGTGGGGTTTTTCATTCGACGCGTACGCCTTGCGGTTATCGCCTCTGGCACAGCGCGATGTGAAACTGTGCAACTGTGGAACATGGTATGAACGTGTAAAAAAATATCGATTGAAACAATCTGATACGCTCAGGGCGTGTCTTACCGAGATTCTTACTTCTTTAAAATTATATGAATTAATTAATTGTTAGGGGTGAAAGTGAGCGGATACAAGAATCTATGATGTGAGTGTTCTGGGTGCACCAAGTCGAGGAAAACTGAGAAAGACATGGCGTAATCAAGAAAAAGTGCTTGATAGTGGTCGCGTAAAAGTATGAAAAATCGGGCGTTCGTGCATGAGAAAAATGTATGAAACGTGCCGGAATCAAGGTAGAGGGCCAAAGTGGGGTGCGCTCTATCCTCTCTGGCTACACACGGTAATGCCACTGAAAATATAGATTGTTCGCCTCGCCCTCATGTAACAATGTTCAAGAAACACTATATTTGGTGTACCGATGCGGTCGCCCCTATGCTATGGAAATTATAATATGGTGACTAAAATAGCTTTATTCGATAGAGATAAGGGAGAATTTTACGAAGTTTATCTTTAGAAATGAGTTACATGATAGATTTTATCAGATTCATTCGCAATAACGCAATACATCACCCTATTCTAGAAAGACAGGGGAGGATAAATTCAGAAATTGGTTCGCTTGTATGAATCATTTGAAAGGGGGTAAATTAATCTATTCATGGGGTTTTATTATTATTCATCTGTTATACATTAATAAACCACGTAAAAAAATAATAGTCATATTCCTGCGATCAACTTCATATTCGCGTACACAGGAACTTACATCGAGACTCCTATTCGCGAGTCCGAGACCATTAACACACGGATATCGTTCAAAATGCGTTGGTAGGATTACCTAGTTGCGCAGTTTTTCTATGCAGTTCTGAAAACGTCCCGTATACAACGAAAACTGTTTAAAAAACTGCGTGCTTATGTCAGATTTAAGCTGACATGACAGTTTAATGTTTTTTATGTAAACGTTTTAAGTAGACATTGTTTATTGTATGCTTTTAAATACGTAAAAAACCAATAACATATTTACATTATTAGCTAAATATACAATTTCCTGAGAGCAAACATACGATATATAACTTACAATCGCGTTTCAAAAATACACATATTTAGCGTGTCTTTTGACAGAAGTTTGACAGACTGCACAGTTTTCTGAACAAGAAACTGTGTAGTTTTTCTGAACAAGAAACTGTCCCGTAATACAGCGGGCATTAGACAAAGATAGGTATTCACTCAAAGACGATATTATGCTGACTCTGAAATTCGCCTGGTTTGCAAATGGATAGATAATTAAACAGCCATAGAAAATCACTTGACAATTCAATCCGGCAGTTTGCGTCCAGAGCATTCGGACAGGGATACTTGACTCTACACACAGGGACGGATTGACAATGAATCTGATTTTAAATTTCGCTAAATCAAAGAATTTGAGAGAATTTATCCAAAAAAAATTCGTTCTTTAAATCAACTATCATCACTCTACCAGGCCAAACCAGAAAATTATTATATTAACAAAATCGACTAAGATACGGATGATGTCACAGGTCTAGGTCTTCCTGCAAAACCCCAATATTAATATTATTACGCACCGGATTCCCATAAGGTACATTGCAGTTTAGATACACTTATTATAGCGCCGTTTTTAATGAAAAATCTCCTCAATAACGCTGTACAAAAATGTGCCTAATACATGCCAAAATTAAGAAATTGCAATCATTACGATCAGCAATCGGCACCGTGACATTGAACGTTAAAAACGAAGCATTGCTTGAACCTGATAGTGGGAACGTGATATCCGCCACCACGCACGTGGTTCAGTATTTTCAGACTTATGAGATGGCACGCATGTACGATCATACAATTCCGATTAATGCCGACTTTGATACATGATACCACGTCAGCGGCAAACCTTTCACAGGCAATTGACAGGAAATGTCTAATGTCTTTGCTCGCCTTACAAATACTGTAGACGTAATTACGGTTTACACTTGCATTTAAAGAGATTTTATGCGAAACGAATCATCGTTCGTTCGAAGATTTCCAAATGCGACAAAACCATCGTAAAAGCCCGTCCTTTGAAAAAAAAAGTCCCGATAATATGCTTATCTCAGCCTTGCACTCTGCTCTAGTATTTCGACATTGTACACCCCCTAATCATACATAGTCATACCACCCATATGATCGCATTTCAACAGCATATAGTCTTACTTTCATCTTCTATTTCCAACACCACCTTTCACGTACCAAAAGTTGATTAAATACATAAAAAATTAACGCCTGGAAGATATTTTTATTCACTTGACCTCTTTCATGTATTTGTTTGGCCTGACATGCTTGCATGCTCTGCTCAACATTTCATACAATTGAACACTTAACGCTTCAGTATCATTCCAACTCATGAAATAATACGAAAATCACATTAAATTAATGTTTCATGTTGTTGTTGACCCTCTTGGAATCGAATCCGCGACCCAATGCACGGTACCCAAATGCGCTATCACTATGCTACGAGGCCGGCACTGTTGGGTGGAGAAGTAGAGTAGTGATTCAGAATAGCGTCACAGACAGAATGGGCCACGTAGGTAACGACATTTGAGCCAGATATCCGTCACGAGTCGCCTTGATAGATAATAGATACCCCACCCACCCTATCACTGTACCCCTAACCCTACACCCTCCGATCTGCTATCTTGAAAAGGGTTTTCTGTCAATCTTTCCATCTATTAGGGACTTACTTCACAAGAAAAAACATTTCAAATGGGAATCTATTACCTTACTCACGGGATTCAAATACTGGTATTATTATCAGGACAGAGTGGTGTGGCGTTCTATCCTCTCTGCCTACCTCTACGGGGAAATGGCGTGATGGTTAGTTAGTTATTACCCTTATTCCTTAGTCGAGGAGAGCCGAGAAATACGTGGCATGATCAAGTACGACAAGTACTTGAAAGCGGACATGTAGAAAGGAATAATCGGCGTGCGTGCATGGGAAGATGTATGAATGTGTGAGAAGTCAAATTAACCAGGGCAGAGCGGAGTAAGGTTCTATCCTCTCTGTCTACCCTTCGTGGAACCGGCGTGATGGTTAGTTAATTTTTTTCTACTAGCCACAACCCGATTCACAATAATTAGTTATATTACAAAAAAAAATACTTTAAAATATTACTTTAAAAAAAAAAAGGTGTTACGAAACAAAAATACACGAGAAAAAACAGTCGTTTTTATTTACGATATAATAACGAAGATGAAGAAGCTTTTTTCAAGCTCGAGAATGTGGACATTTAAGTGTTTACAGGGCATTGCGTCACACAAATATACATTTATGCGTATTTTTTATACCATAGTCACTGACCAAGTACGTCAAGTACTTGAAAGTGGTCATGTGAAAAGTCGGAAATAATCGGCGTATGTGCATGAGAAGATGTATGAATGTAGATGAAGCAAAGGAAGTCTGTCAGGACATAGTGGTATGGCGTTCTATCCTCTCTACCTACCCCTACGGGGAAATGGCGGGATGGTTAGTTAGTTAGTTAGTTAGTGATTGTTATGGCATTTATTTTGTAGAACTCCATGATATCTTATGTGTTAAAATCAAAAAACGATTTTTTTGGTTCTACGTGATTTTATTATCAAGTTAGTGACAATTGTTTCGCCTTGTAAGGGCATTATCAAACTGTCGCCTTGTAAGGGCATTATCAAACAGTTTGATAATGCTTTTACAAGGCGAAACAATTGTCACTAACTTGATAATAAAATCACGTAGAACCAAAAAAATCTTTTTTTTTTTTTTTTTGATTTTTTTTATTTGAAAAAAAGTTTTTTGATTTTAACATAAGATGGTTAGTTAGTCACTTAAACGCAATTGCCAAGGTGACTTAAACGCGGTTTTACCAATAATCACATAAACGCATTTTTACATTACAAACTTTAAAATATTGTGTATTTTTACAACATATTTTTTTTACTTTATCATCCAATAACACCTGTTTGATTAATGCTTTCGGGATATTAAGTTTAGTGCCAATAAATGTGCCATTTGCGTAAATATACGTCCATATTATTAGCACTCTGTCAATTGAGTGACGTATCGAGAGCGTTCCTGAGTCGGCAATATAGATAACTGTAAGTATATTTATTTTCTTTTTATGTCTTTTATTGAATCATCCGAGCGAGGCAGTTAGGCTGGGTTTAGTCGGAAAATATTAAAACGCATATTAGGAATTTGTTTGTGATATATAAGATAACTTGTAGAACAAGCATACCTATCGCATCAGACATGTTAGATGTATATTAGTATCTACTTAAACCCTTACATTAATCATTAATGAGCCCAGGAATATTAGATCAAACAAATAACTAACTAACTAACCATCACGCCATTTCCCCGTAGGGGTAGGCAGAGAGGATAAAACGCCATACCACTCTATCCTGACAGACTTCCTTGCTTCCTCTACATTCATACATCTTCTCATGCACATACGCCGATTATTCCGACTTTTCTCATGACCACTTTCAAGCACTTGACGTACTTGGTCATGCCATGTCTTTCTCGGCCTTTTGCGGCTTCTACATCCAGGCACGCTTGCATTTAAACTTCTTTTAGCCGTTCTTTCATCACTCATTCGCTCCACATGACCGAACCATCGTAAAAGCCCTTAATATTGTGGATAATGCTTATCTCAGCCTTGCACTCTGCTCTAATTTCGACATTTGTACACCTATCATGCATAGTCTTACCACACATAAATCGCATTTCAACAGCATTCAGTCTACTTTCATCCTTGTTTTTCCAACACCACGCTTCACTACCATACATAAGGGTTGGTACCAGAACTCCGCTGTGTACTGCCAAATTCGCTTCTTTCGATAAGTTCTTATTGGCCACTATCGATTTCAAGGCACCATTAACTCTGTTTCCGGCACTAACCCTTCTCTCAATGTCTTTATCCACATTTCCGTCTCTTGTAAACATACTTCCCAAATATACAAATTCTTCAACCTGCTTCAATCTGTCTCCGTTTACTATAATATTACATACGGTCATATTCACATTTCTTTCGAAAACCATCACATAGATTCCGATTTTCTTAAAGCCTTTCTTATTTTTTACGCGGCAGATCGGAGAACCAGAAAAACAAGTAACTTATCTTTTTCTAATGCGCACATTTACAAAATAGGCCGGCCCTTTATCTATTGTGACGTCGCGGCCAGTATTTTATAAAGAAATCCAAGTAAGATAAAAACCCAGATGGTTTTTGTAGGCCGTTTCCGGTCGGCGGGCTCCGGAAGTTAAGAATTTTCCGGAAGCGGGCGGTTTTCCCGGAAAGCAGGGGCATTGATGAGGGATTTCTCTACTATTTGTTTCTCTATAAATACTACCGTGAGAGAAAGAAAATAACAAGAAAAAGACTAAGAAAATACGCATTTTACTTTATTTTATTTACTACCTACTACTACTTTCCCTTCTCCGCACCCAATGGTGCATAGGGCACTGCATCGGTACACCAAGTGTAGTGTGTCTTGATCATTTTATAACATGATCAGTCTTACGCTCCAGAATCATTCCAATCATATCAGACATGAAATATTTATATCAAAATCACGTGTAAATAAATATTTCATATTGACCCCCTACGGGAATCGAACCCGCGACCTCATGCACGGTAGCCAAATGGGCTACCACTATGCTATAAGGCGGACAAGTTATTGAATAGGGTTCCTCCCGATAGCATGAATATTCTTAAAAACGCTAAAAATATTTAAAGTATATTTTTACAATTCCAACGATATAAACCACAATACTCCAAAATTTAGTTTTTATTAATAAATTTATGTTTGAAAAACAGGAAAATACGAATGATTTTTAACGCCCGTTATTGGCTAATGACGTCATACCCGTCCACCGTGAAAGGCGTGAAATTCATTTCTTAGTAAGCGCCTTTATTGCTGTGACGTCACACCGCATGCGCGCCAAATAAAGGATTTTGCGAGCGATTTGAAAAAGCGCTATTTCAAACCGCGCTAGAAAATTTATATGACATCGTAAAAAAATTAAAAAAAATCCTTTGATATTGTAATTTTTCAATCAATTTTTTTGAAGTAAAAAATAAAAAATCGGAAAGAACCCCATTACGTAATAGTTATGTTTCTAACAACGTTTTTTCAGAGAATTCTTTTATTTCTTTTCTCATATTTAATCAGGGAGAGAGAACGCTTAAGACAGAAAACTGCGCTGTTTCTTGTGCATCTTGCAAACTGTCCCGTTTAAAACGAAAACTGCATGGAATATTGAATGGCCGTACGCGGCGTTGTTTGGCTGACTTGACAGTTAATGTTTTTTCATGTAAACGTTTAAGTAGATATTGGTATATTGAATGCTTTTAAAAACGTAAAAAAAAAACAAATAACACATTTACATTATTAGCTGTATTGACAATTAATAACCTGTAGCTCGATCACAGATCACTATCGACGCGGTAATAAGCGACGTGATAACGATTTCTTACCATGGATGTTTAACGTTTTCGCGATCACAATGGAACACGCGTTTAAAGTTATCGATCGGGATTATTAAACGAGCGCATCAAGTCGCGAGCCATTTCCCGAGATATATCTTCTTCGCACATATCTTCTTTCAATCTTTCTCGAGTGCCGTATTGCATTTAGCCGGCGTTCGGCAAGCCAAATATTGAGAAAAGCAGTCGACATAATAAACAATCCGACAAGCGCGTTGACTTTCTTGATTTGACGTTTTTAGCCGCGTTATTTATTATCATCTATGGTGCTCGGCAACGCGAACGTGGTATGAACGTATGTTCATTGTGATCGGTCAAATGGTTAGCGTTAGCACGTGGTTAGCACGTTTTTAACTACGTCGATAGTTATCTGTGATTGATCTCCTATGAGCGTTAAACATACGATAATAACTTTCGATAGTGCTTAAAAAATACACGTACTTAGCGTGTCTTTTTACAGACTGTACAGTTCTCTGTCTCGTTTAAAGTGCGCATTAGAAAGAGGAAGCTTTATGATTATCGAGTGAGTAGATTTGGTAAAATTTTAGTATAATGTATCTCGTTTGACTAGAAGGCACTTTTCAAAAGGCAATGCTAGCCTTGTGTATGGGAAGGTGGGGACGAGGAGAGGCAAGGTAAAGCGAGGTAGATAGTAGATAGTGTACCTACCCAATAATAATTGTGGCAAATTTTGCCCGAGTACGCAATGTTAATAACGGCGGTTTCACAATGCACTCCATTGGTCTCGCACTA
Source organism: Micrasema minimum (assembly GCA_022494985.1). Classification (NCBI taxonomy): domain Eukaryota; kingdom Metazoa; phylum Arthropoda; class Insecta; order Trichoptera; family Brachycentridae; genus Micrasema; species Micrasema minimum. The sequence goes on from JAGVSP010004518.1 coordinate 35,754, forward strand.
ACCACATTCTTGGGAAAAACTGCGCCCGGTCTAGTTTGTCAATCTTAGTAATCTAGCCAAAAGGACAAAATTGTGTCAATTTTTTTTGCTGTGACGAAATTTTCGAACCGGCAAACGATATCGCTAAAAATCATTAGCGGCCTCCGTTTCGTAATGGCTAAGACGCTGGACTTACGATACGGACGTTCCGGGTTCGATTCCCGGCGAGAACACAAAAATAAAAAACGATTTTTCTCAAGCCTGGGTGTTTGTGACGTTGTTCCCCTCTGTGATTGGGCCTCCTGGCCTGTTGAGGTGGTTAAATTTTTAAAAAAAAGTACATGTTGTAGAGAAATCTTTCAACTCGAAAGTCAAAATACACTGTAGGACTTTCTTTGAAAGCGTTATCTAGCTATCGACTTCTATTACACACCTAAGGGCGTTTGTCTCTCTTCCACTGGCACTTTTCTCCGTAAAAGAGGGGGACGGTCTCCTGTCATACTAATCTCCGGCAGGAAAACTCCCCTGATTATATTTCTCATCGGTCATAGCGCGTGCATGTCTGTGGCGCGTGCCCATATTTCGGTAGATCTTTATCTTCGACCGGTAGAAAATTTAGCTTCTTTCGAAGCGTTTCTATGAGTTTTTTTCCGTTAATGGTCATTCTTCCCATGATGATTTTTGCTTTATTTAAAAAAAAAATATTGTTATTACTTACTCAATGTTTGGATATGAAATATTTATCGACGCGCTATTTTTAAATTAATATATCATTTGCTATACCTTTGACTGGTACTGAAGCGTAAGACTGATCATCCTACCTTCATGTAATAAAATGATCAAGAGACACTGCACTTTGTGTACCAAAGCAGTGCCCTATGCATCATTGGGTGCGGATAAAGGAAATTAGTATTATTAGAAGTGTAATGTTTGTATTTTCTGCAATTTATAATTATAATATGTGTATCTATTGTATTTAGTGCCTATATTAAATAGTCACGTATACTATAATATTAAGAATGCCATGATTATTCTGTAATAGTCTTAATAACTGTGAATAGCCGTGTACATGTGTGAAATAATCATATTTACTTAATAAAATACGTGTAATATGTTGAGAATTTACCTCTTTGATTGTTACCTCTGTAGAATTTTATAAGGTACTTATTTATTTACATAAATAAATATGATTATTCGCTGATTTATATTTTGCTACTTTAATAATGTATAATTCTATAATTGAGGAAAAAGGTACATTTTAGTAGTATTATGCATGTTACTGTAATAAATTAATGATTATGTGTACCCGAATTACCATAATAAAAAAATAAGTAATATCTCTTCTTTATCACCGTTGAGATGAATTTCATGATCATTTATAATGTTTGAATGTAAATCGGTTTTATTTATCGCAAAATGGAACAGTTAACTAATAAATCGTTTTATTTTGTTTCAGGTACGGATCAGATACTTTTCAAATATGACTACATTATGATGGAGAACGTAATTTTTAAGGTAAAACTATGGTTGAATTAAAACAATTTCAATGCTCATTATAAATCAATAAGAATAATGCTTTTCATCAAAGACACAAAAAATTCAAATATTTATTTGTTTTAGTGAAATAATTATTACTACCTACTCTTATTGCGCATTTGGCTACCGAACATGAAGTCGCAGGTTCGACCATGAAATATTTATTTTCATGTGATTTTCATATTAATATTTCATACCTTTGTGGCGGGCAACAATGACGTCACGCGCGCGAATATGACGACGGAAGACGAACGCGTACGAAGGCGTACGAACTTACGACGAGAATCCTTTCGGCCCCCTTCGTGATCGCACGCGCATCTAAGGAATATTATTCCCGCCAACTTTCGAGAATATGAAATCATTTTCATTTTAACTATCTTTTTCATTCATTTAAGTTTTAGCATCAGTAGTTAGTTTTTGTGAATAAACGACCATTGTAAAAAACGTAAGTACCTGTTTTACTCTCTCTCTCTGTGCACCCACATACATCTGGTATACTCACGAAATGTACTACTCAATTAGCCACCAACAAGGTGACTAAACCTTGGACTGGTACTGAAGCGTATTGCTGATCATTTTACCTTCATGTCATAAAATGATAAATACACCCTGCACTTGGTGTACCGAAGCAGTGCCCTATGCACTATTGGGTGCGGATAAGGGAAAGTAGTAGTAGAAGTATTTAACTTTAATTACCTTAAATTTTCTAATTAAGCAAACAATGATTGAAAAACTAGACTGTCTGCGAAAAAACGTGACAGTAATAATAAAACTGTCCCGTTTGAACGTACCTTGCTTATTTCTCAGTTCTGAGTAATAGACCAGTCAATATAAATATGTCTGTCATCATCACTATACCATATCCGCTCCCTATGTGGAGCATATGGAATCCACAAACTGGATCCTGGCCAAGCGATCTGTCTGTTGGGGTCTGTTAATTATTCTTGACAATGAGGAATTCCTGCCCAACCCGGAATCGAATTTTGAAAATGTTTTGAAGTCGGATGAAATATCTGAATAATGTACCCAAAAATAAATCAAAAATGTCAAAAATTGCATTCATTTCAAAATCATAAACAATGACGTCACTCCTTGTATTTAAGTGTAGTGTTTCCGTTTTTAAACCCCCGTAGCCACATTTCAAGAAAGTGGACCGCGTTCCATGGCATTTTAATATGGAATACAATCTACATACAAGCTTCTATCGCAAAACAAGATGGCCGCCAATCAGTCTCCCTAGAACAGCTGTTAACAGTATATCTGACAGTTGAGTTGACAGTATATTATCTGTGCTCCGGCCGTCCGTCCCGCGTCAGTTTGCATAGATTTTTGACAGTTTGACACCGCGCCGTTAGCCACCCGTTTTATGACGTCACTCCTGCAAAAATGACGCACTTGGTACATAACAGTAATTGGCGCGGTATTTCAAATGTTCGACTTTAAAAAATCGTATATTCATTAAGAACACACAAAAAAAAATACAAAAATTTTTTTTTGCTTAGTTAAATAGCACGCTAATAGAAAAAAAATTTTTAGGCATCGCTAATTACTTCCAATTTCTAATTAAAAATTAGAAGAAAAAAAAATTGGTCTAAGAAAAAAGAAAATCTAGTGATTATATACATTATGACTTATTTCAAAACGATTTAACTATAATAATTATAATTATAGGGCCTAACTAGGGCCCAAGACAGCAGACTTCTGAGTTTTGAGAATAGGTGTCTTAGAAGAATTTTAGGTGTGCGGTGGTTTGACTTTGTATGGAACACAGCAACCCTTGGTATCTACTGTCATCCGGCGAAGGCGTTTCGGCTGGCTAGGCCATATACTACGTACGCCTCCCGAGAGCCGCCACCATGCTTGCCCTGTTTTTACAAGGCATCAGGTTCTCGGCGTCCCGGTCGTCCACCGTTGACAATTCGTCGGCATTTTGCGTCAGAGCTGCGGGACGAGGACTTGACTTGGGAGGATTCGCGGGAGCTGGCGGCCGATCGCTTGGCCTGGAGGCAGTTTGTGGATTCCATATGCTCCACATAGGGAGCGGATATGGTATAGTGAAATGAATGAATCATAATTATTGAGTATTTAAAATCTCCCAAAGTGCAATTTTCCTATTCTGGTTTTGTACACTTATACCTAAAACTAGGGATATCTTGTGTATCATATAAATATTAATTATCACCATTACATCATATTTCGTTTAGCATAAAATAGCAAATTTCTCAGGATCTAACTCTCATAAAAATACGAAATCCCCAAAAAATGCCTTGTAAAATAGCAACACTAGGTATTATATAAAAACAAATTTACTGAAATTCCAAAACTTTATATTTACTCGACTATAAGTAACTGAAGGTAGTAAGTGGATAGATACCCTATATAACTATCTGAATTACTTCAGTTGAAACGACATCCGTCAGAATACTAGTGTTTCTAGTATGTCCGCCGCCTAGCATAGTGGTAGCGCATTTGATTACAGTCATGAGGTCGCGGGTTCGATTCCGGGGGAAGTCAACATGAAATATTTTATTTTATAATAATTATTTTTTTAAAAACTAAAGTTGTTTAATTTCTTTTTTTTAAATAATTATTTTACAGTAGTCCTTATAAAACTAACACAAGTTTTGTCCTAAGGTTCTACAGTGCATAAAAATTAAAAATAAAACAAAAAGACAAACAATAAAAACAATATATATATATATATATTATAATATACACATACATACATATATGCACGTGCATACATGCATACATAAATACATTCTAACATTATTGATTTTCATATTAATATTTCATGTGTGGTGCCTTGGACTGGTACTGAAGCGTATGATTGATCGTCTTATCTTTATGTAACACTGCACTTAGTGTACCGATGTAGCGCAATAAGTGGTGTTATGAAATTAACCCTAAGCGTATATTATTAGATAATTTGTATGGAAACGCCCCTTCTAGTGAATTTTCGTTCGTAGCTTTCCACCTTTTGTACAGCAATGATCCACACAGATCCCCATAGACTGGACTATATTGGCAGTGCCAATATACAAAGTGTAATAAAACTCGTAGTACAACTAGAAAACTGGTGAATCTACATCGTATTTGGAGACGATTGTGTAATATGACTTTTTAATCTGAACTTAAATTTTTTTTTTTATTTATATCATAAAATCTTTATAAAATTGCACAAATCCTTATTTAAATGCGGTTTTTTTCGTAGATTGTATGCATTAATTTGACTAAATATTTGATATCAATTTGCAAAAATTTATCGAAAAAAAAAAATTACTTCGAACTTTTTCTCGAAAACTATGGGTCTAATCAAAAAAATTTACTCTACAAAATCGACTCCAAATACGATGATATGAAATCACATTAATCAAAGCGGACCAGCTGAACTCATGGAAATAACTGATTAATCAGACATAGATAATAAATGATTGACATCTAGTTCAAATAAATATACAAAGATGTTGTAATGGAATGTAATTCGCAAGAGATCATACCGGACCTCCTTGGTCACCCCAGGAGTTCTAGGTACCAACCCTTATGTCCTTGTAGCTAAGCGTGATTGTGTTAGGAAAAAATAAGGATGTAAAGTAGACTGAAGTGCTGTTTGAATGCGATGCTGATCAAATGTGTGGTCCAGACTATTGTATGATAGGTGTACACAATACAAAATAGAGAGTGCAATAATGCCAGAGCTGAAAAAAGCATATTCGTCAAACTATACAAAAAAGTGGTCAAATAAACGAATGTGGATTGGGTCATTTGAAGAGCGAATGATAGATGAAATAAACGCAAAAAGGAATGTTGTGCCTGGATGTCGATTACCGAGAAATTCCGCTACATAGACAGTGGCATGACCAAGTACGACCACGTACATATGAACGTGTGTGTTTTGATGTATAGGTCAACCTATAATGACACTAGAGAATACGATATATAGTTAACAACTACAAAACAAAGAGAACACTGAAAGACTTTACTTCGTTAAACAAAAAGTTGATAGAAAAAATATGATTTAAAAAGATTATAGAACCAGTTAACAATAGTCAACACCAGACCGCCATCACACTATGATTATTTTCCCACAGTCCCGAAAAGCAAGAAATACCAACGATTCTATCCCATTTGTCCCCCCTGGCCCAATGTGCGCAATACACACGTAAGAAAAATATAGTTCTTAATTGCTTTCCACGGTGGATTATAAATCCCGCCGCGAAAACACCTGCCATAACTGGGAAATAACACAAACAATCTTTTAGACAGCATGATGCAACAAATGATATCGTCAACAGAGTTACTATAATGTTATGATAGGAGAAAGTAAATATCAGGCGTCGAATACAGTTCTAATGACCTTGTCATTGGCTGGGTGGTCCACTTATGTTTTTTAGAAATAAGTGTCTCAAATATTAGGTGAGCGTCGGTTAGACTTCGTAAATGTAACTGCAGAGGTGAGGCGAACGGACACAGCAATCACCATGGGACCTCCATCATCCGGCGATTGCGTTATTCGGGTCATGCTAAGCCATATACTACTGTACGCCCACCCGAATCTCCTTAAACCATGCTTGCCACATAAACAATGCACACATTTTACCGGCGTCCCAGTACGTTCCCACTGTTGACGAATATCGACGTCGCGTAGTATGCTGACAGAACTTGCGGTGACGAGGACCTTGACTTGAGATGATGCACTGGAGCTGAAAGGCCGGATCCCCCAAAACTGGAAGCATATTGTGGATCCATATGCTCACCACATCGGGAGACGGTATAAGGTATGTATGAAGCATCAAGAAGATGTAAGACTTACTACAAAAAACACCATTGCCGTCCAGTAATGATATCAGAACTCAGTCAAAAATTTGTCTTTCTCGGCCTTCCTCCGACTCAAACTACCCAGTCCATAATCGCATCCTAGAAATATCATCTCCGCTAAGTCAGTCATTCATGCATCGCCACCACATGACCGCACCATCGCCAAAAAGAAACTAATTTAAAATAGTTGGTCGATATACTGTTTATCACATCCTTAAATTCTGCTCGTAATATATATACTCCTAACAAACATCTAAATTACGCCACACCTTCGACCGAGGAGAACGCCTTTTACCAGCACAGCCTAATCAACAAACAATCAACTTATTCCAACACCACGCTGCACTTCCATAAAAAAGGGTAGCGGTACCCAAGAACTCCAATAAATACTGGCCAGATAGTATCCACTATCGAAAAGAACGATATGATGCACCATCTATTATTAGTGCCACCAATAAATTCTATTCCAAGACACTTAACCATAATCTTTCAATATCAGTTATAAAATCCCATCTTTGTGATTTCAGTTATAAATTAATAAAATGCATCTATAAATAAAAATAGGAAATAAAAAATTTTAAAAAAAGGGACAGGAACATTACAATATGTGAAGCTAAGACAGTTATAAAAAATGTTGAGACACACTCGAAGAACAGGATCATCGACATAGTGAATGTTTGAAAATCTTAGATAGACTTACACCGAACAATCTAGATCCCGTCTTGATTTACAATCACATCAATCGAGACAATGGGCCATGAAAACCAAGTTAGTTTTGTGGTGACTACGGAACAGCAGCTGTTCATTATTCTCAACCCTACTGACTGAATACAGAAAAGATCACTCGAATCAGTACAGATGGAGCATCAATCATCGCCCATTAGCAATTTAAATAGCTGGTAAATAACATAAGCGTGTCTTTTGTACAGGTGCACAAGATTTTCTGAACAAGAAACTGATGCAGTTTTCTGTCCCGTAAAGAGTCCATATTACGTCTGAGTCAGATTCTCAGGAAATAAACTGTCACATTTATTGACATTTCTATCCTAAAATAACATTACAAATTATTAAATGACATTACTTGAAGCAATTTTTAACGATTACAAAAATGACACAAATCCTGACGATGATGTTTAGAATAACCGCACGTGTCATTTCGCAGTTAGTCCATCAATGAGACGTATAATAAGTCCATAACATCTGGTTAAGGAAGGTGACAAGATTCGTGTAGTACTCAATCACCTGTAGCTCAATCACAGATAACTAGCGACGAAGTTAAAGAACTTGCTAATCACGTGCCAACGCTAACGATTTTAACGATCACAATGACAAACCGTTCAATACCGTCGTCAGCTGACCCGAACATCGGACATCTGAGCCGGAGCGTAGCCGATCTACGCTATATCGCGCCTTACGTCAAACGTCAACTCATCGCGCTTGTCGGATTTTTTATTATGTACCCCCCGCCCGACTGCTTTTCTCAAATATTTGGCTGCCGAAAACCGGGCTAAATTATAATAAAGATTGAATGAAGATTTGTGCGAATAAGATATATCTCGGGAAATGGCTAGCGACTAGTATGCGCTCGTTTAATAATCCCCGATCGATAACTTTTAACGCGTGTTCCATTGTGATCGCGAAAACGTTAAACATCCAATGGTAAGAAATCGATTTCTCGTCGCTTATTACCGAAAGTTACGTACTGATCTGTGATCTGAGCACCAACTGACTTAAGTACTGATAAAAATCATTTCGTTTTGGTAATGTAGGTCATACGTGAGCGTAAACACCAGTCGAATGTAGTGATGATGCTGCGCTTACAATATATGGATCTAATACATTACAAAAACTGGGTAGCACAGACCCCGAAAACTGGTGAATCTACAATCTAATTTGGAGTGAATTTGGAGGGCCACTTTTTTAATATGATGGAGTTACTTTTTTTATTTCTTATCTCCATAAATGTTTTCACTTGTTACCGCAAATTAAATAAAATTGCAACAAATTATATATAGAAATGCTGTTTACTTTTATGAGATAGTATCATTTGACTAAAATACACGAACAGTTGATAAATAAATTTGCAAAACTCGATGTCTCGACTCTAAGCGGGAAACCTCCATCATATTTGATCTTTTTTTTTTAAAATATATTTTTTTTATTTGAACCCATAGTTTTTTCTAGAAAATTGATTGTAAACTGACTTTTTTTTTGGATAAATTTTTCAAATTGTTATCAATATCATGCTTTTAGTCAAATAATAAATCACAAAAAAAACTAATCTGCTTTAGCTAATGAAAGCTTAGATTCAAAAGTCACATTACACATTTGACTCCAAATATGATGTAGATTCACCAGTTTTCAGATTGTACATCGAGTTTTGTTACACCGTGTATTAGAACCAATTTACGGCAGTGTTTTTAATGCAATCTTAAAACTTATATTTACACGACTATTATTGAATTTAATTTTAAAAGCCAAAGACTTGAGTAAATAGTTTTTGTAAAGTTGAATTATTAAATTTTGGTGGTCGAAAAGTACTCTGTGGTAAAACTATGTATGATAGGGTGCCACTAATGTGTGAAAATTAGATCAGAAATTCAAGGCTGAGATAAAGATTATCGACAAAAATAAAAAAAGGTCTTTTACGATGGTTCGGTCATGTAGAGCGAAATGGATGATAAAAGAAACGGCTAAAAAAATATATGATGCCGACGGTGCCTGGATGTATGAAGTCGAGGAGGCGAGAAAGAACATGCATGATACAAGTAAAACAAGTGCTTGAAAGTGGGCATGTAAGATAGTCGGAATAATCGAAGTGCGTGCATGAGAGAAAGATGTATGAATGTGGAGGAAGCACGAGAAAGTATGCCAGACAGATGGTGTGGCGTTCTACTCCATTCTGCCTCCTCCTATCGGGAAATGGCGTGATGGTCATATAGTAGTTAGTTAAAAGTACTCTCATTTTTACAATTTTTTACTAAAGTTTTATCACTATTAACCCCGATAAAAAAGCAGGAAATAATAAATTGATCGTAAAATAAACATCGGAAGCTCGTTAACGCCGTATTTTGCGGCCATTATTGGGACTAAATAATGAACAAAGATTTGATGGACCCTAGACCAAAGAGCGTTAAGTAAAGTTAATTCTGATCAACCATTTTGTAAGTCATTGACTAGGGGGGTTAAAATTTGGCGGTAAGAGTCCGGGCTGCCAAATTAAAAGTCTGAGTTCATTGCGTCTAAATAATTTAAAGTTGTATACGGGACAGTTTACTGGTCCGTTTTCTTGTTCAGAAAACTGCGCGGAGAAAATTTTAACCATTACACGGCACAGTATCATCTGTAGCATGCGCAGAACGCGACAGTCAGACTAACGCATCTAAACAAACAGTAGACACAGTCGACTGCTAAATTTGCCATAATAATAATCTCCTATCGTACGCCTATCTTATCGATTTTTTTGCAGATCTATCGATTTTGTGGAGGTTTTATTCGAAATCTACTGAAAAATGTACATCCATTTACTGATTTTGGAGTCATTTAATTTTAAAAGCATTTTATTTCCATGCAATTATAATGCGCAAATTCATTCATTTTATTATGAATAAACTTTCGGAAACTTCTACGATTTTAACAATTTGGCAACATTAACTCTTATCTGTTTAAATAGTCCATGTATCAAATACTTTGTATATTGATCTAGGATTTTCAGTTCAAAGTTGTTTTGTACATTACATATTCGCATACTATTGATATAATATACCAAAGTTTATACTGTCGAAATCGCCGCGGGGTGATTTTGAATAATAAAAGAAACTGTGTGGAAAAAATGTGTGGAATTAGCGCACAGTGAGAATTGGACACTAGCACACAGTTTTTTATACATCCCAGTTTTTATAGCTTTATACGGGACCAGTTTGAGGATCTGCAACAGGGAAACCTTAGTTAGTAGTAAACTGTCCCATATATAGCGGGCTTTAGGTTTTTTAATTATCAAGTAAATGGTTTAATAAACGAGCTAATGAGTGATTGTATCGTTAAGCTTCGAATTAGATTTTACTAGAACACTGTTTCCATGCAAATTAGCTTAAAAATAAACTTACATCATAGCATTACATCAATGTAATTCAAATTTCACTCCCCATAGACTCCAGGATCTAATAACGGAATGTATTAAAAAGTTTGAGCAGAAATTAGTGGTGTAATCAGCATGACTATTGATGGACGTAGTGTAAAGACTGGTGGGAAAATAATCACTAAAGTTACAAATTTGATGTATATGTTATGTCCAACTTAACTAATAACCAACCAACCAAAAGTTTTTACATCACCATGTCTTGAATAATTCTATCGTTTCGTAATTACTATTTAGAAATATTTTATCAACGTGAGGGGGCACTATTCTAGAACGTTGTATGTGACGACACTTTTAAATAAAATTAACGTTAATAATATTAACTTTATAGGTATGTCGATTATTAATAATTTTTAGGTTATGATCGATAACGAATAATACTTGAGATAGCATGCGTTATTTTTTGTAAGGTATGTGGGAGCGTGCATGCTTCTTTGAATAATGTAATATAAAATATAATTCTAGATTTTTTTGTCTTATTTAATCACGGAAATTAGACTTTTTATGTGGGTAAACGGATTTTCCTGTTTAGACCGAAAATTATTATTACCTTAATGGATAATTGCGATACAAAAGGAAAGATGTTGTATTTCTACGGAGCATACCCAATTCCATTCTATTCTCTTTAATATACCTCCGTGACCCGTTATTTTTTTTGCTTTTTTTTTTTTTATCTGTAAAAAATTGTAAAATTCAAATTTAAATGTACATTGTGCATTACTTTCAAATAGGTTATATTTACATTTTTGGTTAAGGAAATGACATCAGTGACGTCACCAATCGCGTTTCTTACAAACGCAATTTAAATTTAAAAAAAAAAATTGAACGATCATAATTTTTCTGCTTTATATCTGATATTCAGACACCAATTTTCTAAAAAAAATATCATGCTTAATAAATAGATTTGTTTTTTGCAAAACCAGTGTTTTGATGTACAAAGTCACCGATCGCGTTTCGTACAAAACGCAATTTAAATTTGTTTATAAAAAATACATAATAAATACTCACATAAAACACACAAATAAGAACAACAAGTGCTTGAAAGTGGGCATGTAAGAAGTCGGAATAATCGACGCGCGTGCATGAGAAGATGTTTGTATGAACGTGGAGGAAGCAAGAGATGTATGCCAGGACAGAGTGGTGTGGCGTTCTATCCTCTCTGCCTACCCCTTCGGGGAAATGGCGTGATGGTTAGTTAGTTACAAATTACATATTAAAGAATAAACAAAAATGTTGGATACAAGTTTTCGAATATATTATACGACATCCTAGGGATAATTTTGTAACGTAGATGCCTAGTGGGGACGTAGTGGGTCGCTAGGCAAGTATTTTTCAAGAATGGACTGCCCCATCTAGACCTTATTATTGATCGAAGATACCCTTTCGAACAAAGAATTCTCTAAAATTTTCTAAAAAATATACGCTAGGGTTAATTTATCCTCTAACTCTAAAGACTCACTTAGGCCAATACTCGAAACGTGTGACTTAGATGTCTAGTGATGACGTAGATGCCAATTGATGACGTAGTCAAGTGACGTAGTGGGTAACTAGACACCTCAGACACGGTACTATTTTTCAAGTATGGAATGTCACTTCTCTAAAATTCTTGTTCGAAGTTATAATCTTTAAGAAGTTTTTTTTTTATCGGTATTATCTCCACGAGCCTTTGAATAAAAGATGGACTCGCAGCAACGTAACATCTGTTTGGAGATGTTCAAAATACACTTTGAAATTGCTTTATTTGATAAATTACCCCAAATTCATATCCTTAAATCAAACACACCATTTAGTGTCCCATTATGCAGACATTTTGTTTTCAGAAAAATAACCGTTTTATCTGTTTTCTCGTGAATTATTCACTTTTTAAGGAACATTAGGATAATTTAGACATCTTTTACTAAAAGGCTGTTTTTATTCTTCTGGAGGTAACTAACTAACTAACCATCACGCCATTTCTCCGAAGGGGTATGCAGACACGATAGAACGCCACACCACTCTGTGTCCTGGCACACTTCCATTGCTTCCTCCACATTCGTATATCTTCTCATGCAAGCACGGAGCAGATTGTGGAATCCATATACTTCACATGGGGAGCAGAGATATTTTATACGTGGAGTAATAAAACTCGTAAATAAAACTTGAAAATCTGGTGAATCTACATATCATATTTAAGATAAATTTTAATTCCGAGCAAAAAAAAAAATTTTTTTTCTCCGCTCAGAGCTTTCACAAGTCAAATTGTACTAATTCTTGTTAAAATAAAGTTTTTGTTTTCGACATACATATCATTAATTTGATTAAAGAGATTATATTTAATAATAATTTTCTAGAAAACTCAAATCAAAAAATTTTATTCTTCAAAAATCGACTCCAAATATGACGTAGATTCACTGGTTTCCCGCTTGTACATCGAGTTTTGTTTATACCATGAATTATATATGTTGATATTTACTTATGATTATAATTAAGAATGAATACGTATCTAAAATATTCTAAATAAATTAATGAATGTGCTCCTAATAATGCTGATAAGGCGATTATGATAATTATGACATTTATTATCAAACGGATATTTTTTGTTTCAGGTAAGGAGGACTGGAAAACGAATGTGACTTTTAACGGTAAATTTTTAAAAATATTTTTATTCATTCAACGTTCTAAGCTTTTAAGAACGCTAGTCCCTTAGAATTTTATGTGCTCTTTGATTTCTAATTGGTTTGCTCCAGTTTGGCTAATTAATATACAGGGTTATTTTTAGTCAGTTAACAAAAAAAACCCTGAATTCAGTATCGTTAATAGAAACCATTTCAATAAAAAAAACATGTCCTTTCTCAAATAAAAAAAAAAGAAAAGTGCACCCAAATAATTCCTCAGAAATAGTAAAGACTTGGTCACCGTCCGCCCGGTACTGCGCGAGCGGCGCGAGCGCCTCCCCCGTCGCACTTACCCTTACGTGCCGCGCATGAACAACAGCTGTGAATAGGATGTACGTAATTTGTAAAAATTATAGGAATAAAAATAATAAATCGTAAAAATAAAAAGTACATGTTTTTTTTATTGAAATGGGTTCTATTAACGATACTGAATTCAGGGTTTTTTTTTGTTAACTGACTAAAAAATAACCCTGTATATTGAATTTTTATAGAAGCTTCCACATTTAAGTTTGTTTTTCGACAATTTTCAACATTTTTTCTTTCTATAAAGACACCAATAAAGATTTAATGCCAAAAATGCTCAACAATCTTCTCAACAGATGTCACCAGAGAGAAAAAATGTTGAAAATTGTCGAAAAATAAAACTCAAATGTGGAAGCTTCTGTACAAATTCAATATATATAGTACGAAGTTTCAAAAATTTGTCATATATGGTTGTCAGATGATGGGCGGAATGGGGAATGTTGTAGTACATCAAGTGGCCACTTAACCCAGCCAATGACAGGTCACAAGCCCTGTAAACGCCTAGATAACCACATTCGTTTCCAGAGTTTCTCTGTCTCTGTTGGGATATCAGTAATGCACCAATTATGGGTGCCGTTAGGCCACGGACTACAAGTGCTCAACTATGCCCAGTTTACCCTAAATCGCACTGTTATATAGATAGAGCAAGTAATTCGAACGGATGTCAACTAACTAACTAACTAAACTAACTAACCATCACGCCATTTCCCGAAGTGGTAGGCAGAGTGGATAGAACGCCACTCCACTCTGTCCTGGCATACTTCTTTTGCTTTATTCCACATTCATCCATCTCTCATGATCATGCCATGTCTTTTCTCGGCCTTCCTCGACTTCTACATCCAGGCACCGTCGCATCATATATTTTTTTAGCCGTTCTTTCATCATCCATTCGCTCCACATGACCGAACCATCGTAAAAGACCTTTCTTATTTTGTCGATAATGCTTATCTCAGCCTTGCACTCTGCTCTAATTTGGACATTTGTACAACTATCATACATAGTCTTACCACATCAGAGATCGCTTTTCAACAGCATTCAGTCTACTTTCATCCTTTTTTTCCCCAACACCACGCTTCACTACCATACATAAGGGTGGGTAAGTTAATAATAATAATAGGCTAAATTATATAGCGCCATTTTTGTTAAAAATCACCTCAAGGGCGCTTTACAGTTCTAAAACTTTTTTCACCCAACCTCCTAGCGGTAGGACTACTATTACTCATCCTGGAAAATTTGTATGTGAGATTTTAAAAAGATGCGTTTTAAATTGAGATCTAAATTGATTGAGGCTCTGAATTGTGCGTATGTGTGAGGTTTAAAAAAAACAACATTATTTTTGTCGCGTTTCATACAAAAACAAGAAATTTAATGTATATATCTCGCTTATTAACGATCCGATTGACAACGGATTTACACTGATGATCTTGTGATATTTCGTTTTATTTATGTGCAAACACAGAATTTTTAAAAGTTACAAGTCAAGTTTCCTTTAGTTTCTCCGCGTCTCGGCGCAATACACAAATGTAGTAAGTCAAATTTACCGTTGCTTCTCTGTGTGCTAAAAACGGTATAATATTGAGGTTTGCCAACCATAGACCACGTGCTGTAATACCTGTATCTTCTATGACGTCATACACTTGTCTACGCCGCATCTTAATCTTAACCACAAGTAATTAGTTCCGCTTGGCACACAATGTCGTAAATCTACAATTAAAACCAAAAGTATTGTATTCTTTAAATCTATTAATAGATAATGAGACCCTAATTTTATACATATTGGTCCTATTCTAAAGAGAGGAGTTATATGAATATAATATACAGTTTCTTGACAGAAAACTGTACAGTTTCTTGTGCAGTCTGTAAACTGTCCCGTAAAAAGCGAAAACTGTGTGGAATATTGAATGGTCCGCGCGAAGTTTGGCTAACTAACTAAATAACTAAACCATCACGCCATTTCCCCGTAGGCGTAGGCAGAGAGGATAGAACGCCATACCACTCTGTCCTGACATACTTCCTTTGCTTCCTACACATTCATACATCTTCTCATGCACATACGCCATTATTCCGACTTTTCAAATGTCCACTTTCAAGTGCTTGTCGTTTTTTTACTTGGTCATGCCATGTCTTTCTCGGCCTTTCCTCGGCTTCTACACCCAGGCACACTTGCATTTTAACTTATTTTAGCCGTTCTTTCATTCACTCATTCGATCCACGTGACCAAACCAACGTAAAAACCATTTCTGTTATTTTGTCGATAATGCTTATCTCAGCCTTGCACTCTGCTCTAATTTCGACATTTGTTCACCTATAATACATAGTCTTACCAACAATTGATCGCATTTTCAACAGCATTTCAGTCTACTTTAATTATCTTCTTTTTCCAAAAACTCGCTTCACTACCTTACACAAGGGTTGGTACCAGAACTCCGTTGTGTACTGCCAATTAATGTTTTTGGCTGGCCTGACAATAAATGTTTTTTATGTAAACGTTTAAGTAGATATTGATAGGTATATTGAGTGCTTTTTAAAAACGTAAAAAACAAATATCATATTACATTATTTGCAATATTAAAAATTTTCTGTATGGAAACATACGGCAATAACCTATCGCGCTTTAAAAAATACACATAAGTATTTAGCGTAGTCTTTTGACAGACTGTACTGTACAGTTTTCTAAACAATAAAAAACTGCACAGGAAACTGTACAGTTTTCTGTCCCGGATAAAGTGCGCATTATTTAGAAGTAGAAAACATATTTAAAATTGTAACAAAACTCGCAGTACAACCCGAAACAATGGTTTTATCTTCATAACTTTATTTGGAAGTCAAATGTCAAATTTAAAATTTTAAGTTGAAATATTTTTTTTTTGTTCTCATTAATAGCTTTCATAAGTACCGCAGATTAAGTAAAATTGCATGAATTCTTATTAAAATGCGAATTTTTTATTTTGTGTTCTTAATGAATAGTATTAATTTGACTAAATAAATTATATTTGCAAAATATATCGAAAAAAAAACCAATAATTTTCTCAAAAAAATTTTGGGTCAATAAAAAAAAATTACTCTTCAAAATCGAGTCCAAAATATGTTGTAGGATTCACTGGTTGTCCCGCTTGTACATCGAGTTTTGTTACACCATGTATTGAACTGGTCTAATAGGACAAAACACAATTTTTTTTTTGCGTTTTGAGGACGAAGATTGAAATTAGAAAATTAATTTTCTTTCAAGATAAGAAATTTCAATTTCGTGAATAATTATCACGTTAAAGATAAAAGAGGAAACACGCATAATATAATAATAAAAGAATTGAACGTCTTAGACAGGACCGACTTGTGCAATAGACAATGATGTATTTTTTCGAAATATTTACCTGTTCATTTGTTTGTCATTATCAAATTACAACAAATAAACATCTGAAATATAATGAGAATTATTTTACATGTGGGGAATTTTGTAAAATAAGCGATCCGGGTTGGCTAGAAAGTCAACGCGTCTGTAAAAAATCATTTAAAGATTAATTTAATACGCGTGAACGCTGTCGCTGTTAAATTTCAAAAGATAGAAACAATGTAGATTGTAATCTTATAGAAAATAGATGTCTCCTTGAAAATTCCGTCTATAATAAATACATTTATTTTTTTATTATTATATTTATTTAGTACTATTTATTTTTTTACTAATCTTAGACAAATATATTTAACATTTCACTTTAATATTTTTCCTAATATGCTTATCCTATCATTATTATTAATTCAATTTAGCATGATTATAATACCTACACTAATATTTTCAACTTAACTATAAATACTTTATTTTATTTGTTAATTTCTTATTTCATCTGGAATCGCCTCATACATTTTAATGCCCTTATACATGAGACAATTCTGTGACATTAGTTTTTTATTTTCTTTTCTAATCTTATATTTTTTTGAACCTCTCGTTGTATAATGTATATTTATGAAAAAAGTCATTGTTTTTTATTTGTTTTCAGGGTTAGTTCCATAATTTAAGTTAAATCAAGCGATGGTGAGGAAAAAAAATAATTCAACAAGAGTTTAATTATTGCGAAACGGTCATCATGATCTGGAACTAAAAATTACGAATGTAAATTCCAATTACCTCCATTCTTATCCGCAATTCATTGGTGGCATTGGGCACTGCGCTTGGTACGAACCAAGTGCAGTGTATCTTGATCATTTATATAAACGAAGGTAAGTTGATCAGTTTACGTTTTCGGAAACCTTTAATCGGGAAATTGAATATATGCCCTTGTGCGCCGTCTATGGTGCGGATAAAGGAAAGTAGTAGTAGTGTAGTAGTAGTATCTTGATCATTTTTTACTACTTGAAGGTAAGGTGATCAGTCTTACGCTTCAGAACCTTAATCGGAAAATTTAATAAATGCCCTGTGCTCAGTCTGGTGAGGATAAGAGAATACACCTCTTAGTTAGAAGTTGTAGGTTCATACTAAGTTTTAATTCGTCTTTATGCAACTGTATATTAATATTATGTAAGCTTGTAAAAAACCTTATATCTCCAATTTCTGTGAATGCAGAATAATAAAACGATCAACCATAAAACTATCAGTGCAATCCGTTTGTAAATCAGTTTGTCAAATAAGGGAGCTTATGATATAAACAACATTTTGAGTGTGGTCCAAATACTTGTAGACAAAAACTGTATTTCACCCATTAGGGCTAATAATTACAATTTGCCAGTCTCAACATAGACGAGAAAATTTTGAAGGGTGAAATTTGGATCTCTAGGCGTTTACAGGGCTTATGACCTGTCATCGGGCTGGGTATAGTGGCCACTTGATGTATTACAAAATTCCCCATTTCACCTAGTATTTGTTATCCATATCCGCCAATATATCAGTTAAAATCGGCGCGGACGCTTCACATGTTTACTCTCTGTCATTCATTAAGAAAATTGCTTAGCCATTTTAGCAGAAACCTTTATGATTGCAAGTGAGATTCTTAACCGAATTTAATCACCTACTAGGAAACGCCTGAAGATGAATCTATCAATTTCAACTAGGTTGAAATGGGGAATGTTGTAATATATCAAGTGGCCACTTAACCCAGCCCAATGACAGGTCATAAGCCCTGTAAGACGCCTAGAGATATCCATATTACCTTCCAAAATTTCCCTCGTCTCTGTTGAGATGATGTCAAATTGGAGATTTGACAGTTTAAGTAAAAGTTTTATAAGAAATGCAATCGGTGACAAATTTTTTTACTATCGCATATCATTTTTGGGCTAGAAAGACTATTCTGTAGATTTCTGTTAGTAATCGGCCGCCTGGATTAGTTGATCATATTCGTTAATCTTGCCGATATGTATTATTAAACCAGGCTTAATCGATTTTGGCATAGATAATTTTTATCATGTCGCAATGGTATTATCTTCAAAAGTACATACAAATAAAACCACCTTACCACGAGTTAGATAAAACACTTGAAAGAATTTTGAATGCTAAGTAAAATAATAAGTACGCATGCCCGTCATATTATTTATCTACATGTCTTGTAGATAAGTACATACTGTGTTGTGCCATGACGGTCTTTATCTCTAATTGACATCTCAACAGAGACAGAAGATGCTCCTGGAAACGAATACGGATTGTCTAGGTGTTATTAATGAGTGGGTGGGTGGGATCAAGCCCACTAGTTGCTTCGCATAATAAGTAACTTTCTCATAGATCAACTTAATTTGAAAATTTAAACGGCAAATATTTCAGTTAACTACTTCCCTCATAGAGGAACTTAATTTAAATAAATGGCGAAAATTTCAAATAAGTTGCTTCTCTCATAAAAGCCAACTTAATTTTAAAAAAACGGCAAATATTTAAATAAGCTGCTTCTTTCGTAGAGAACTTAATGTAAATACACGGAAAAAATTTAAAAAAGTTGCGTTTGCCTCATAGAGAACTTAATTTAAACAAACGGTTAATATTTAATTAACCTGCTCCCCTAATAGAAGAACTTTATTTAAAATAAATGGCAAAATCTTTAATCAGTTCTACTCCCACACTCTAGAGGGAATATTAATTTAAATTAATGGCTAACAATTTTTAAATCTACTGTTGCTTGCCTCATAGAGAACCTTATTTAAATAAGCGAACACAATATGCCGTTTACATCTACGTAAAAATTAAATTAAAATTTAATCTAACTGGACACCCCTGTACACCTCATTCAAGCATTGTATTACACATACATATTTGTAGCTATAACGAAACACATGTTTACATAGGTGTGTGTGTTTGCGACACACACATAATACATAGATACACACACACTGAAGTTTAAACAAGTTAAACTGTTTTGGATGTCTGGATGGGGGCCTGGCGAGGCGGGATACCGGTCTCCACACGGGTGGTTGTAAATTACTAATAAATAATGATCGGGGTAGAAACTAACATCCTACCACTGTTAATTTGGGCCGACTCTGGTTGGTTTGGGTGATGGAAACAATGACAATTATAATACATAAGCCGAGACGGTGGTAGGGGTACAATGAAAGCATTTGTTCGCGTACATAATCGTAAATTCATCCGTATTTTTATCACACTAACAATCTTAAAATCGCGGTTTAGCTTGTTGAAAAAAATCGGTAGAGTTGGCTGGACTGAAAAAAGACTCAATAGTCTTTAAAGCAGTCTAGGAAAGGGTGGGCTTTCATTGTGATTTTTTTATTTTAAAAATAGCCTTATGATATCGTTTAGTCCTCTAAATTTGACATGAAGTGAAAAAGATGGTTAAACCAAAACAGCCTTCAAAAATATTTGAGGTTTTTAGAACTAAAACTTTATGTATGATGTACAAAACTTTGAATAATATGGAATACGTGTATCTAACATTTAGAATTGGTTTTTGTTACGCAATCATAAATTTTTTTACTTTGATCTATAGTTTCCGGAGAAAATTTGAAAAAAAATGAGTTATGACGTTATGAAATTTTTTGTATACAAAATTATTTACACCAGCATTAAGTATCATTTAATACACAATTACACAATGATGCTATGTTAAATAGTATCAACACTTTGATATTATGTTATTGAATGACAAACTGAAAAAAGCCGCATGGTTGAATACATAACATCCAAGTGCCACATTTTGAACCAGTCAAAGAAACTTGTTGTCAAAAACTGGTAAACGAAAGCCCATTAGATATCTATTAGATACAATTCCAACCTTTGACATCTCAACTGAGACGAGACAATTTGTAAGGGGTATTTGGATAATCTAGGTATCGCTGAAATCCAGTTTTGTGTCTACAAGTATTTAGACACATCAAACAAAATATTTATTAAAGAAATAAGCTACATATTGAAAAGTTTTAAAGCATAACAAATTGAAGAATATTCTCTTCAGTGGGCGTTTCAATAAGTATGTATGGTGATATAAATCGGTATAGAATCACACTTGCATCATACAAGGTTTCTGCTAAAATGCTTAAGCCCCAATTTTCTCAATGGAGATGAAAGAGAGAGTTCACAAATGTGAAGCGTCGCGCCATTTTTTACAGAATACTGCAGAAAGAATCAAAAACTAATAAACTGGGGGCATGTTTTGTAATAACATCAAAGTGGCCACTTAACCCAGCCATTGACCAGTCATAAGCCCTTAAAAACTCCTAGATATCCATATTCCTTTCCAAACTATCTCGTCTCTGTTGAGATGTCCAATGGAAATGGACAATGCGTATATAAGAACGATGGATGAGTTTAGATGCTGTCGGCGAATTTCACAATTTTTGACAACCCGCGAAGTGCTATAGATAATTGGTTTTGTTGATAGAGGACGGTATAATACAACGGGAAAATAGGGTAGTAAACAAGGATTTTCGGGGGGCCTTTTTCCAAAAACTAGCACAAAAACACACCCCAAACCCCGAAAACCAAAACCCCCTCGGCCATGGGCCCAACCCCAGCCTTTTAAATTCAGGGATTCCCCAAAAACTTTGTATTGTAATGTTTAATTTTGCAATAAGTTACCAGTACATTAATCGAAAGTTTGGTTTCCGAGTATATTGGGGAGTACCTGTTTGGTCAAACAAATCCAACCTAAGCCATTGGGTTTTAACCGCACACAAAATCGTATTATTGGTAGAAGTTCGAGGTATTTTTTTCGAACTGGGTTTTCAATAATAAACATTTTTTCCCTTTTCCCCATACCCATTTCCGCGATTTTTTGCGTATTAACTTTTTAAAAAAGCAATTTTTTTTAAACTTTACACCCCCAAAATGCACAACAATTAAACACTGAAAAACTAATTTTAAATAAGCTAAAAGCAATAAAAACCCGAAAACTTTTTTATTAACATAAAGTTTTAAAAAACAAAATACAATTTCCCCTTTCCCCAACCCCCTTTTCCCCGAGTTTTAACGCACTTCTTTTTTTGAGTGATAAACGTCTTAAAACGATGAACGCCCCTCACACCAAAAACTAATCCCCACTTCCGCCTAGCCGATGTGCAAGCGAAGCGCGGAAATCGTAGAAGGCTCTAACCTCTTCCCTCCATCGGGCCCATCGCCGAGTATAAGGGGCAGCAGCGCCCCACTACAAAATGAAAGTAAATTAAGATTTTCA
>JAGVSP010004519.1:0-30914 GCA_022494985.1 Micrasema minimum
AAAAATAAATGTCCCTGGGTCTTTTTCAAGGGTAATAGAAGTCCTCATATTAAATTTACGAGTCGGACAGCCAAGAAAATTTAATTGTTTTATGCCAAAGACGGATAAACAAAAAATATATTATAAATACCTACCATGAAGCACTTGAAAAATAAAGTCACCAAAATAAAATAAATAACATTTACACTATACCTTTATACATACGAGTATACACATTATACGAGTTATTCATTTTCATAAATGCATTTATCATCAGAAAAAAAATACAAAGCATTCCTTCTATTACCAATTCCCAAAGAAACGAGATAAATCTTTCAAATTTCAATCGATATTTCTAGAATTACCTGTTTCTTCTGCGGCAGCAACGCGACGGGTATCAGCTAGTGTAATTATAATTGTCATATAAACCAATCACACAAAAATCTCATGGAGAGTATTCTTAAATAAACATTTCAATTTTACAGCGCGTTTCGACAGGCCGATCATTAATTATTAGTAATTTGACCATGTCTATTGAGTATTATTGGAACTGTAATCGTCGTGTTATAATGTCGGTTGGTGACACCGATGTGGACTAAATTCTGCATAAGAAGCCACCCCGATTCTATGCCCTCCAGGAATGAATAGTAAATCCAGTTTTCTCAGAGGACCCACGAGGCGCTAGCAATGCCCGGGGACCTGAGCCAAGTATTCAAAGTATTCATCTCCCTCCGCATTAATTGCGAATAATTAGAACAGGCAAAAAATATTCCCGTATAATTACCGTCTTCTGCCGTGCAGTGATTTTGGTCGAATAATAGACGCATAACAGCAAACCAGTTTTTAACATCGCGCAGAAAACACGATACCTAAACTGTATTTATATCGTGGTCAATATTACGACCCTTGCAGGTTGTAGCCATGTTACACAGTGTGAAATTAATTTATATTGTACAAACACCAAAGAATTGATAGAACAAAATTAAAGTTTATTATAGAATGTTTTTGATTAATCATTCAAAGTGGCCATATTAAAATCTGTGATTCACACTTAAGAACACAAGTTTTTTAGACTTTGTATTTAAGATGTTAAAATTATATGTTTATCATTTCGAACGCGTTGATCACACCATGTATAAAAACGAGGCTCGTATTTGAGTCCAGAATCGTCGGATAAAAAGAAATAAGCCCTATTTAAATCAAAAATCTATGTCTAGTTTCGCGCAGCAAGTATTAAAGATGAAATTAGGTTAATAAAATATATGGACTATGAGAAATGAATAAATCAGTAAAAGAGTGGGATAGATTTTCATATTTATTTATTATAAACAAAAAAAATATATATTTCTAGCGTCATCCAAATTAATCCTCCTGCGTATCAAGTTAGCGCACTTTTAGCTAATGGCATAAGCGATTATCGGGTTTTTCATGCGATTTATCGGGGTGGGCACGTTTTGTGATATTTCCGCAATATAGCAACCCAAACTTAACCACTCTTGGACTGGCATCGCACCTAGTTGCGTATTTTTTTGATCATTATGATACCTGCAATTTTACATTTAGAATATCAATTATTCACTGGAACTTGCATATCGAAGCAGTGCTATCTAAGCACATTGTTGCAGGATAACACAAATACAAAAGTAAGCATTCTAGCTGATGTGTATCAAAAGATTGCCACATTCTGCTTGCAAAGAGTACCCGTAAAGATTTCTACGTACGTAAAGCAAATAAAAAACATAGTTCATTCAATAGTTTCTAAAAAATGAAATTTAATGTAAAGCAAACAATAAAATAGAATAATTTATGTATTAATTTTTTAACTATCGCTTTTAAATTTGATAGAGTTTTAAAAATTAAAATAAAAAATTTTAATGAAGTTTTCATTGTCATAATTCATAATAGTCATGTGTATCAAGATGACCATCATTTGAATTTAGGTAAGGAATAAATATAAAAAAACCGACACTGTCGGAATGTAGAAATAGAAAAAAATCATGATTTTGCCATTTGATATTTTATCTATAAATTTTGCCGTCACACTAAACGAGATATTGAACGTGATTCCACTTTGACCGAAAAATAATAAAATCTCATTGTACGGAGTATTTTTACATACTTTTTATAAAAATCCTAGACCAAACGATACTACGGAATAGTTAAAAAAACGGAAATTCATTAGGATCTCATATAACAAATTGAATATTTATTTGATTGTTCCATATAATATTCTTAATTTTAAAGATACGTTTTTGAGATGTAACGTAATATAAAACAAAGAAAATAATACTCAAGTGATTGGATTTGAATGGATAAGAATTACACTTCCAAAATGTACTCAAAAATAGGATATTTTGCTAAATAAACCATTATCAAAAAAATATTTTAATTCATAATAAAAAAGATTGAAAAATACCTGAATAATAATCAAAAACATTTAGAATCCGGAAGAATTGTTCTTTTCGTTAACCTGATGAATTTCACCTACCCTTTACAAAATTTGGTTGCTACTTACCTATCCGCACCCAATGATAGCCGTTTTTTTAATCTAAATCACAATAAAGAAAATAACTTAAATTTTTGGTAAGATATTTATCCGAAATCTGTCAAAACGTATTTGAAATAGCATGTAAAAGATTTTGTAAAATATGCACCGCATTCATAGGGTTGACTAGCAATTAATCACATCTTTCACTATATAATACATGGCGAGGAATTGTGCCAGAATAAATGGATTCTCTACATTAACGTCAATTGATTACAAGCCCTCCCCCGGATCCACATCGCAACGAAAAGGTATAACATTTTGATAAAGATTAACTGCAATTGCGTGTATACTCCAAGTACTAATTTATTACATAAGGTTGCGATCTCAACAGCACACTAACCCGATGAAACGAAAAGTTTGGACTTGTAAGGAATATGACAAAATATCAAGTGCGTAAATTTGAACAGTTCTTTACGTCCAATTCAGGTTAAGAAGGACTAAAGACTCCAACGTATTACAAATCAGACATTAATAAATGAAATTTTAAAATAGGGTATATTGATATCGGGGTATCTGATTGTATACAGTAAAGTGGTTTGACGTATTTTTCAAATGCGAACACTCTAACTTTTGCCATCGTTGAGAAAATTGGGAAGAGGGAATGTAGTAATTCATCAAGTGGCCACTTAACCCATGCCAATCCAGGTAGGGTAGAGGTCATGAATCCCTGTAAACGCTCAGATATCCATATTTCCTTCCAGAACTCATAATGTTAACGTGGCAGCTCAAATTGTAATTATCACCCGTATACCATGTAATTATTTGTGAAACCTATCCAGTACGAATGATTGTCTTCCATTTTTGGAGCGTCTCAAAATGTTGTTATACTAATTTATTGATTTCAAGAGTCCCAATTTTTTTTTAAATAAGAATGTTCGTGAAAAGCATGACTCTGGGACCAAAATTCCAAAAATTCAACACTAACCCCAAATGGGTTAGTATTTTTTAAACATCACAATGAATATGAATATGACAAATAATAGTGGCAACAACATAAACACCAAAAGCTCGACCTGGATTTGTATCAGGGCTAAATAAACCAGCGAACCTGGGATCTAGTTTAGAAAATCAATGTTCAGCGTCTTATGACACATAACCCCATGAATTTTATTAAAGGCTGTAGGTATTTCTATATACATTAGTGATTGACTCTATAAAAAGGACATTACTAAATTAACTCTTGATCTAGTCAATAGTTTCAGGGAATGTTCCAGTTTATACTACATTGTTCTATCAAATTACTAAAAAACAAATACCCAGTAGTTGTATCCCTTTAACTATTTGTAAACTTCATAACATTCCCTGGAAGCTCTACAACGTGACATGTGAAAGGAAAAGTATTAAAGTAACAATTCACCGAAAAATGCTTCTGTCTACATGTACCAAGTCAACAGCCAACGCCTGTGCACATAACATTTTCATACCTTTCGAGTGAAGTAGTTTTTTTTACATAGATATTTAATCTATAATAAAATAAACCCGTACACACATGTACACTGACACTTGGAAGCTCATTACTAATATTTAATTCAAACATTCAAAGCTACTTCGATCAATATGTGCCGACATTAACACCTCATAACCTCCAGGAAGAGCCAGCCATGGTAAATGAAACCCGTGTAATGCAAAAACACGATGAAATAGATTAATATTCAAGCGTAAATAAACCATGTTTAGTTAAAACTCTGTGCACAAATCGTTTCGGAATTGAAGGTTATAGTTATTTTAACTTCAAATATTTTGTAAACGTATTTTCAAGTTTTCCGAAATAAAAACATACAATCCACAAAAACGTGTCTTCAGTTTGCAATTCTAAAACGATTCGAAATTGCAACTTTAAGCACAATTTTTTGAATGCGTTTGTAAACAAAAAAATCAAATGGCCGAACCAGATATAACGAACGGACACAGGTTATGAAAAAAAGTTTTCGAACTTGAAACGCAGGTTAATGTACAGACTTAAGCACCAAAACCCACGACGGACATTTTTATGAACAAAAGTGGCGCCGGCGGATAAAATATGTAGTCCCCTTAAAACCGCGGAAACCAATGATCATTCGTCCCCAACAATAAACCAAAATTCATCGCCTTAAAACGATGATCATTTATGATACTGTTTGTGAGCGAATCATTCAAGCCCGCAGTGATTGATACACTATTAATGAAATGAAAAAAGCAAGCTTTCTTCTACAGCTAAAAATATTATTGTTTACTCCGACGAAAGGGTAAAATGGCTACATAACGGGTCACGTCCTGGGAAATTCTTAGGAAAATGTATCAGCAATATTTCATCGCGATACTTGGACGAGTTTTGTAAGAACGGCAGATAAAGCGCTCATGACAAACCGGCAAAATAGTACATGTGGAAATAACTACATGCAGTATGCAACGGTCATGTTTTAATCAACATAGCAATATTATTACTGATTATTATAGGGCAAGCAAATCATTGTAAAGAAACTTTTTCGCAGAAGGAAAAAACTGTACAGAATCAATAAGAATTGTACCTTATCTACATGTAAATATTATACAAACCTAAAATCACAATGGAAAGTACTTAACAAAACAATCCATTTAAAATGTACGTAATGCATTTTTCAAATTTTTTTTAGGACAACAACTGCCTGAGCAAGTCCTTACGGAGAAATCTTTTCTCTTGCCTAATGAAAATGCAGATTAGAAACTGATAGAAGAGTAATTAAAAATAAGTAAGTACAAAAATACACGACGTTAACCTAAATTAGAATGTATTTTGTTTCGTAATTTTTAAAATTGGGCAACTTGAGTATAATGTGTCTCATAAAGAATCTGACAGTAAAAAATTTGTATAAGTTCACAAATAACATTGCCTCTTTTCAGGAACCCTGAAAAGCTTTTTTAATAAGATAAGGCCGATGGAGCGTAGGGGAGGTCATTGTAACGATAGACATATAAGGTATTACACAAAAAGTCGCAAAATAATTCACATCAGAATATATGTCTTAGCTTAACGACATTTAAAGTTAAAACCTGTCGAAAAATTAAGTATATAATATAATTACCTACTAGTCTGAGTAAATACATTTTTTTAAATATCTTCGTGGGAGAGATAATTGTGTGAAATAAGTAAGATAATAATCGGTTGAATTGTTTTTTGAAGATTACTGTTTTAATACAAAAACTAATTAAAAAAACTATTTGAATTTATAAATAAACAAATTAAATTTTCTGTTCAGTATCTATAAAATTGTTTATTATCAACTATCTCAGAAAGTGCTCTAACTCTAAGTAACAGCCCATCTTTAATGTGCATCCACGTTATGTAGGAGCCTACAACATCGAACTGGTAAGATTGTTATGAATGTCAAGAAATCAGTTAGGTAGCTGATATTATGTATAATAATTACCTGCTTTAAATAAAACTGTGGTATTCCCGTATAATTAGCTCCATTGGAGTTTATTCAGGTATGTTATAATTGAGGTAATTTATTTTTATTACCGCTCCAAATGATTCTAAGAAAACTATAGTTACTACAGTATAATGGGTTGGAAATACCCTTCTTTCATAATTTTTGAAAAAAATTCGCCAAGTTTAATTGTAATATAAGTGTAGAATAATAAAGAAGTATTGTGAGTTGCTATTTAACATGCAGTGTCCTAATTTTTCATGGAAAAACTGAGTAGTTATGGTAATAAATTATTCTCAGTCCGTATACTTAAATTAACACTTAAATATAATATTATTTTTTGATTGGGCATAACTTTATGTAGTGACGACGTTAAACGAAAAAAAAGTATTGTAAATGAATACCTCAGCACGGGCATTGCACAGTGAGGTATTTCACAGATCTAAAAAAAATGTAAATTATACTATTTAGAAAAAAAAAAAGTTTACAAGTACACCTGATGATGAACGTTCTGACGTTTGAAACTAGTAGTATATAAATATATTTAAATAAACTCGTGTGTGGTGAAAAAAAGAAAGTTGATTGATTCAATAATATAATTTACTTTTTCGAGTTAAAAGTCCTACCGATTCAACATTTATTATGCTTAATACTTTCCAAAATAACTTCCCTCTAGAAATTCGAGTAATTTAAATAGTTTATTTTGACTTTTATAGATTCTATTCCTCGAACAGAGGAATGAAATAGTTTATTTCCCACGTGACGTGACGCCAGTTAATGCGCCGCAGATGTTAACAATAAAAAAGTTCGCCAAGGAAAAGAGTGAGAAAATAGTTGAGTGACCGCCAAAATCAAAACAAACCCACTTGAAGACGCAATATTCGCGAAAATATATACATCTCTGACCTTAAATAACTTGATAGTCATTCGGCTGGATATTAGCGCCATCTTATTGGACAACGAGACTTAATAAGGTGCGTTTCCGATTTCCCGAATCTTATTATAGGTATTACTGCACTCGGAATATGTGCCAAATGGAAGTGATTTAAATGTACTCATGAATGTTCATCTGTTACAACGATGTCTGATTCCTATACAGCTCAGCTACTGAGCCAGATTTTATTCACTTCCCTATTCACGTAGAATCGATGGAAACCTATCAATAATTCATCGAGATAAATAAATATCATTTTGTCGGTCCTAAATACACAAAGATATTAGGCATCTTATTTATAAGTGGATGTATCCTTGCACCGCGGTTTAAAAAGCATCCTGCTAATTGTGAATGCAAGTTTTTTTAGTGACGGTCAAAATATACGAGTATATTCAAAGCGTGAGGATTTCAGTTATATCTATACATATAATTCATTGCACGAAAACTGTGGTGGCTGGTGGCTGATAATAAATTGACTAGAGACATTATTTACTAAAGCGCAACAAGGTAATTGTAGAGAATCAATATATGGTTTCCCTGGCACTTTTCCATCTACTGACTCATAAATTAGCTAGCGTATTACAATGATAGAGGCATTTATCATCATAATGCAGTAAACGTCCGATTGAATGATTGTTTTCCATTCGAGTTGATAGTGAAATTCGAGGAATTAAATAAACGCTCAAAACTCAATTATTGTGGAACATAAATAGTTTTCCATATTATTATTACTACTTGACACATATTAAGTAACTTTAGCAATCTGTCAATGTTAATCTATTTACATAGAAATAATTCATAGTTACAAGTAATATAACCATATAATAAATTAAAATAATTGTGTGATGAAAAAACAGTAATAAAATTATACGACCATAAAATAATATTAACTGAATAATGCGTAGCGTGACTAGGAATTATATTAATGCGTTTAGTACCCGCCAGACAAAAATATTATTATAATAAATTACTAGTGATAGTAGTTTTAAAACAGCGTTTTAACAACAAAAAGTATGCCAGTACAGAGTGGTGTGGCGATCTATCCTCTCTGCCTACCACTTCTGGGAAATGGCGTGATGGCTCGTTAGTAGCATAATTTAATTTTTTTTTTAAATTAAATTTAATTTAACCAACAGAGAACAATAGCATATAAGTGTACATCATTGTAGATTGAAAAAAAGGTCCAATTCAGATTGACCGTTAACAATAACAAAGACAAAGAATTAAATATATTGTATATTACATACAATTTTTTATGAAGGAAAGGGAAAGGAATGGGAACAGGGGGTGGAAGTTTGTATTTAAGAAAGAAGTAATGATAATAGTAAAGTAAAGTAAAGATAATAATGCGATCAAAGAAGAAAATAGCTAAAGGCGGTCTAGTTATTTTTAATACATTAAATGCGTACAGAAGTAGTAGTAACATTATACAATATTATCATAAATTTGCATAAATATGATAGTTATAGTAATTACTACGGAATAACTGCGATTTGCCTAGAACTATGTAATGTTGCTATGACAATACATATTTTTCTTTCTGAAAAAGCTGAAAAAAACGATGCCATAACACGAGTTTATTAAAAATTAAAATATGAAGTTTTAATGGATATATTTTATTCTCCACGGAGGAAATTCTGGATATTATGAAG
This sequence comes from Micrasema minimum, assembly GCA_022494985.1. Lineage (NCBI taxonomy): Eukaryota > Metazoa > Arthropoda > Insecta > Trichoptera > Brachycentridae > Micrasema > Micrasema minimum. The sequence goes on from JAGVSP010004519.1 coordinate 8,500, forward strand.
AAAATCAAATTAACTAAGTGCGTAGAAATTATTTCTCCGTTCGAAAACTCTGCTTTTGACACTGAATTACAGTAAATATGTAGCCGGAAAAATACGTTTTCTTTGAATAAGTTAGATTGACACGGAAAAAGAGTAAGAAAAAATAATGAAACCATCCCCATCTTTTTCTTTTGTTTGAATATTTGATTGGGTTCTGTGGTAATTATGGTGGAAAAGGGAAAAATCTAATTGCTATGTAGTTTTGTCTGGAAGTAGCTGTCCGAACATGTTAGGGTAGAAGTGGTTGACGAATAGGAGGGTGTGGTAACCCAGGCAATGAGGAGCGCCGAGTAATTAAATTGTTCTAGTTTTATGTTCTGGGCATATGTTATAGTTAACACTACCAGTACAGCATAACAAATTAAGATTCAAATCGGGTAATGATTAATTCAAATTACAAATACTACAAGTAATTAGTTAATTGAAAAAAGTAAAGCACCTAATAAATTATTGTATCTATTTTGAAAAAAAAACTTTTACATAAAATAAATATTTACTCGAATATTTATAATACATAAATGTACTTTTTCTGTTAATATACGCATCGCGTTAGAAGCATAATGTGCAGTGCTCAAGGTTTAAAGCCTTCAAATACTAAATTATATATTTACCAACGTACTTTTTTATTAACCTAACAACACTCACTCGAGGATTAAGTTAGTGTATAGTATTTTTATACGAGCCTGTATTTTTTTTATAAATGACATAAATTGTATAAATTTGGTAACAATTTATTCGTATTCTCGAACATAGAAAAACGATCGTTCGGTATCCGCTATAAAAGTCTAAACACTGAGCACATAAATTGTGAGGGTAAATATTGATCTGGAATACCTAGAGTAATAATAATAAATTATTTAGTGTCTTGACACGGGTAAATATTTACACAAATGTTTTAAAACCGTATTTCTTATCTATTACAAAAATATCATATCTAAAAAATAATATTAACATGCATTGTTTTTGTTTCCCTTTGTAAAACTAAGAAATAGATGTAGAATGCCTTTTAGGATTGCAGCACTGTCCTAGAAGAATTTTTTGCCATATTAAGTACTTTTTTGTTCAGGCGCGACAGAATTTGAAATCAGAGACAGCATTTGTGAACTCATGATGGATTATTTTATATTATTCCGATTTGTAAAGACAGCTTGCCTTTGGTTTAGCTATTGGAAGAATATTAATTTATTGCCTTCAGTTCTACTCGTTTTCCATTTTAATAATAGAAACAGGCCACTGCATAGGTATAGGTGATACCTAGTGCAGTGCATCTTAGGCCCGGTTGCACAAAAAAAGGGTTTAAGACAAAGTCAGGGCTAAATTCAAATAACAGTTCCTTTTACATGTCCAAATTGGTTGCAAAAGGAACTATTATTTGAATTTAGCCTAGACTAACCCTAACTTTTCAAATAACATGTCCAAATTGGTTGCAAAAGGAACTATTATTTGAATTTAGCCTAGACTAACTATAACTTTTCAAATAACATGTCCAAATTGGTTCCAAAAGGAACTATTATTTGAATTTAGCCTAGACTAACCCTAACTTTTCAAATAACATGTCCAAATTGGTTGCAAAAGGAACTCTTATTGGTTGCAAAAGGAATTTAGAATTTAGCCTAGACTAACCCAAAATTTTCTTGTTGCAACCGGCTCTTAATCTAGCTCAAGGAAGATACATTTATGTCAATGTAAAAAACAGCATTTAAATAAATATGCTAAATTTATCCAATCGGGATCCAAGCCCGGACCTGAACTCGGGACTTCAACGTACTAAACACTGCTAAACGAGGCGCACTTTATTTACTTATTATTATTGTACGGTAATGAGATATTAGTATGCAATAACCGCACAAAGCAGAAAAATCTGTGTTGTATACAATGATTATCATTGGTTGTATATGAATAATACACATAATATATGTTTATAATACATAACTATAATATACCTACTTTACTTTACGAATAAGGAAAAAAGATATTCCACGGTTGGTGGTTAGGTCACACAAGTAGGAGGAACCTTGATCATGACATTGAGATCTTTATTAGAAAAACAAACACATTACAATAATTATTTATTATTATATTATACTATACTCTACTCACCGAGTCGAGACCAGAGGGGGAAGGATTCCTAGTTTTCGACACTATTTTACTTTTATTTTTGCGATTAATTTTTCTTTTGATTTAGATAATTTTAACAGCAAAACAGCATTTAAATGTACATTGCGCATTAGTTTCGAGTGCATTATATTTAAATGGAAGGTTGGGGAAGTGACATCGGTGACGTCACCGATCGCATTTCTTACAAAACCCACTTAAACTTGCAAATAAATGATAATATTTTTTCACACCAAATCTAAAATTAAAGTATTAAGTGTAGACTACAACATTATAAGTACAATTTGACATCTCAACAGAGACGAGACGTTTGGAAGGGAATATGGATATCTAGGCGTTTAAAGGGCCTATAACCTGTCATTGGCTGGGTTAAGTGGCCACTTGATGTATGTATATATTTGATATCCATATCTGCTAATTATTGGACACTCAAAATGTTGTTTACACTATAAGTAGTTTATAAGTAACGAAATATTTAGAGAACTAAAAAAAAGTATTATACCTACTAGAAGTATGATTTTTTATTATGGCTAAAACAAATATACAAACAAACAAACAAGAAATATCGTGCTAGAAATAAAAATAAAGATTTTTTTAAAGACCAGTGTTTTAATGTAGATTCGCGCCAGATAGTAAAATGGATGTCCTTACCGTGACCTAATTTCGAACGCGATCACGTGATGGTCCACGCAGTCTTCATTGTTAACGGGAATATTCTTAAACACCAAGGTTTTTTCCAGAGTGGAACATTATTCAAACATATAATTTTTTTAAACTTGTTCACACCCACCTCAACAGGTGTACACAAGAGATTACTTTGTGTGCCTTGCAACAGAAATAGACTGCTATCAGAGATATAAGTGTATCTAGCTATCTTATATCGAGCCTTTTGCATTTTAGTAGAGTACTTGGATTAACCACTAACTCCTGTATTGATTGATATAAAAAATATTAATAGAAAATAGGAATATAAAAAATCATAATTCTTACAGCAGAAAAAACGATCAACAGTCACAAGAATCGATATCCTGTCACAAGTGGCAAGTGGTTCAGTTTGAAAATATTTCAATCGGAATTATTTGATTAAATAAATATTGGTTCTTATATACTTTCTTGCTGCCACTTCTGACCAAGCACCTTGCATACTAACTTAACACCGAAAGTACGTGCAGGAGAAACATAGTGTGAAAGTAATTTGCGAAATGGTAAAGAAAAAACACGAGGAGAATTAATTTATGTGTATACGAAAATCATTAGCAAAATATTTAAAACAAGAAAAACCACAAAAATATGCTTTGGGTAAACATTTACATTTTAAACTTTACCATGGATTACGTATTTATGTGATAAGTACACGAATTATTCAAGGCTGCATTGAAGGTATTTGCGCTAAAGCCACCATCGTACAGATTGCATGAAAATATCATTTTGAAGTATCACTGTATAATGTAAGAACGTAGAATTAATAAAATATTTTTAACAGTATGTTTCATATGGAAGTTTGCAGTAAAATACAATTTTTGAATTTTTTTATCGATAGGCAAGATGTTTAAATCTCAATATCTGACCTGTACTATATTTTAGTACGAAAATCAAGTCTTATTAACATTCTAAAATAATTTAGGATAATGAATTAAAAATCAGTTGTTAATATTCTTAACCGTGCATAAAAGTGGGATTTTAAAAGTTTTACAATAGTTTTTTTTAATTTTCGTAATTTAAGGAAAATTAGTAATATTTACATTCCTCCCTCCAGTGTAAAGCGGAATTTCTGAGCACTACTAATGTTGAAGATTCGCAAAAATGGTCGCTGCCTGTTCTGGCACGATACGAGACAAGACTGCCAACTGCCAACTGCCATGTAGCCGAGACAAATACGGGTCAACCTTCATCCTTACCATATCGCATCGTGTTAATTCAACACAACAAGCGCACAGGATTTACAAATAATGTCAAACTGGAGACGCGTAAATCTCACAGCAAATAAAATAATATAAATAGCGATATGTTTCACGGTAGCGTTAGTAAAAAGATGTTTTTTTAAAACTGTTTAACAACATTGTACTATTTTCTTTGCTCTACGTCATTTCATATGTCTATTTTTAACTTTATAAAGCGAACACACAGAGAAATCTGTATCGTGTGGGAAAAATTACCGACAAAATAAAACCACCCACTGGAAAACGAAAATGCATTTGAATGTTTGGAAATAAGGATGTCACTTCGTGGGTGTTTCAAATATAGACAAAGGGCGTGGGGGGTCACACAATATTATAATCATAATGTACGGCCTAGTTATAATGAATGTAAAGTCAGTGATAGCCAAATCATTGGTGGCAGCCTTAAACATTGTATTATAACCATTAAAGTCGGGTAAATATTATAAGGTTTTAGATCGCGTTAGAGACACTTCAGTAAATTGGTTTTTATTTAAATAGTGTTGCTATATTCGTAATTTCGTATTTTTGTGGAAGTTGGATCCTGAAAAATACTGAAATTTAAAAATACCAAAACAAAAAATGATCTTATGGTGATAATTGACATTTATATCCATGGATACCATTTACCTTACAATAAATTATGGTCGCAAGAAATCTGTAGTTTTAGGTATAAGGTATTAGGAAATAATTTTTATGCTTTATTGATTGATTAATGATTAGAAATCGCGGATAATTGTCAATAATGTTTTCCCAGTATTTGTATTTTATATTGTAACATATCCCCCGAAGTGCAATGAATGCGACCTACTCCATACAAACATACTCACTACTGCACTGGTTTAATTATAGACTCGACATGAAATGTAGAACATTCTTCGAGACAATTTCACTAAATCGATGTCGGATGTTTGTTGTTTGTTTTAATAAACTTCAAAATAAGTACGTTAATCATATTCGCCAGCGACATCAATTACGATGTTAAACAATATGGCGTAAATGCCAATAGGAAAGCAATGTTGTTTTTTTTTCAGCACGGTGTTTTATCATAATTTATTGTAAAACAAATATTTTTCCCAACACTGTCACAAATAATACGTCAGTAATCTGCTATCTTAGTAACATTTATTATTCAAAGGCCAATGTTAAGTGAAATGTGAGGCATGTCTACTTTCTAAATGAAATATTGAAAATGCAATCTGAACTGAAAGGAATCTGATATTCGGGGCATGTAAATAGAGATATTCTTATCCGCACCAAATGGTGCATAGGGAACTGCATTGGTACACCGAGCGCAGTGTATCTTGATCATATTATAACATGAAGGTAGCATGATCAGTCTTACGCTTCAGTACCAGTCCAAGGTATCACACGCGAAATACGAGGCGATAGTGGTATAATGCACCAATTCCAAAGTATGGACGAATACAGGATATGTGTAAATGGGTAATTACAGGGGTCCGCCAGATATATATTACTGTACAGCCGAAGTAATTTCGCGTCAGCAACGAGATGCTTTATGTACAAACTGGTTGAAACGTACGCGATACTCCAACCTACGACAGCTACCTACGTCAATACACAGCAGGAGGGCATTGTTTTCACGAGAGTGTATGCAAAGTTGACGTCACAGAAAAGCATACATTTTCCAGTAATAAAAAATCAGTGCGCATACCAAATTGATATTACATTTAATCGACGTAAATAGAAATATGTCGTGACACGAATAACAGTAAAAAAAACACGTGTAACTGGATAATTTATAGGTATTTTCTTATTGCATTTTCACATTATGCTAAACTCGGTTTATACGAGTAGCATATATTCCTCAGTGGGTATAATATTGTTTAATAAGTTATAATATATAACTGGATACAATAGATTTCAAAACTAATTTAATTTTTTAAAAATCAATAAAATCCCGTAAGTTGCTTAAAATGTACGTTTAATCTGTCTAGTTTCGATGCCAAATTCAGAAATATCTGACATATTAATATATTTATTCAATATGTTATTTATCATTTTTGTGAAATTAATAAATAAATTTAAAACACACCAAGTTTCTTATTCATAGAACAGTGTGCGTTGGAAAACGTAGAATTTATATAAACAACAAATTAAACTTTATTCAAACATTTTGTTAACAATATACCACAACACTAGATAAGAAATATCTAGAAAGCCGCAAGAAGATTGTATGTAATTTATGAACCCACAATATTTTAATGAATAACGTGATATTATCTTAAACAGTATTATAAACCAAACTTATTTGCATAAAATTTTGATTGAAGCAAGGCGACAAAGCAACAAAAAGCTTTTTGATTTGATATTCATAATAATTACAGTAAACCAAAAAGCTTCGAGTAAAACGAATATTTTTTTATGAAATTCCGTACTTCACTAGATCTCATATATATTTTATTATTAAGTTGGACTGACAGTAGTAATCGAGGTAAAGCAGATCGATTTCTTCTGGTTAAGTGGGTCAAGACCTGATAACTGAAAATATTTTTACGGCACTAACCACAAGACTGGTTGCAATAAAAGAACTCCATAATTTGTTGGTATGCACATTACAAAATATTGCAATCAAAGAAACTAAATTTATGAGACGATGCCTTATTTAGCGGTTTATTATCCAATTCAAAGCGTGCAACATTATTGAAATCCTTATTATGTTCAGAACTCGAGAATGTATTTAAAGTTTATATTTATAAATTCAATTAATTACATCTACATTTCTCAAATAAATGGGCGCCTTGTGCTTCCATCCGGCTTCCACAGCACACCAAATTACCACGGACAACAACTAACACCATAAACTCATGGACACGATAGAAACATTGTGAAATCTCCGTGTTTTTTCATTATCATTAGACAAATAACCTTGTTTAAAACAAAACAATGGTATCACGTATGCATGTGTGTATTTTACATTATTAAACATGTAATCCAGCGACCAATGGGGAAATCCCGAATGGTTATCAACAGTCGATTGAATCAGTAAATTAAACAAAACACATTATATTTTATAATATGACTGTTAACGTGAAAAACCGGCACAATAAAATTAATATTAATACTAATAAATTAAAAATAATTACTGTTTTCCTTTTATTCGCACCCAATGGTGCATAGGGCACTGCATTAGGTTATCTTTAAATTAATTTTGGTACATTAATCCTATTAAGCTGTAGCGCCAGTTCAGGGTAGGTATTTTTGTGTGAAAAATTATAAAGTATTTCATATAGACCCCCATCGGGATTCAAATCTGCAATCTTATTCATGGTAGTCAACGCGCTAACTGCTACACCACGACGCGGCCGAGGCTTAATATTGCGATATTATACATAGTAGGGTAGGGTTTATTAGTGTAATAACAGCATCATGACGAAGAGGAAATAACTGGCCTTCATCCTTCATAAGTCGCATGAACAGTGACTGAACAATCAGCGCCAGCGGCAGTATCGGCACCGTTACGAACAATATAATAAAAAATAAATGAACCATAAGTCCACTTGTTAGCGGGCGCGGTGCAAACTGTATACTGCAGGCTGCAAGCTAGGTAGGTAGGTATGTAGTAAGTAGCTGGGTAGTACTAGTATTAGTATGCAGACTGCCCACACAGCACACAGTGCTAAAGGCCAGGGTGAAGGCGCCAAGACACTTGCCTAAAATTTCGATAGACTATCCCCATGGCGGTTGTCATGGTTACCCTACAGACAGATAGACAGACCAAAAGAACTTGCCAAGTGCTGACAGAAGGAACGATTTAATTATGATTATTGGTGTGAATTGGAGACGGTTAATCATTATTATTATCATTGCAGAATTTATTATATTAACAATAAATAAAATAATCAAAGTCTACCCGTAAATGAATAAAATGCATTCAAAGATGGTGGTGCTTTGCGTGGTTTAAATATTTTATGATTGGTTTCATTTTTTTAAAATATCAACTAAATTTCAGTGACAAAAAAACAGCATACGTTTTGAGAGTACGTTTTAAATGGCTAATAATGATAATTGACAATGTTTTGCTTACACATAGCACATCGCTACTGCGTGATTTTTGGAACATTGACAACTACTGACAGCACTTATTTAAAATCACTGTTCATTTTGAAGATATTAAAAAAAAAAAATGAAACTGTAGACACTACAGCAAAAGGAGGAACATTTTAAAAGGATTTGTTGGGTGATGTTGATAAATTCCGGTGCAAGGGTTAATAATTACTAGTCAATCATAATAAGGATGGTGTCTGACTCCTGGCTGACTCAGGACAACTCACTGCCGTGAATTAGTCGTAATTGGACGATCACCAAACGGACAGTGCCGCTATTACTTACTAGACATTGTTGTAACATTACAAGGTTCAATGTGTTGGGTTAATAATGCGGACAATAAATTACTGAAAGGCGGAAGCCAGTGTCGTCATTTTTGTTCTACTTAACAATACTAGGAAACTTTTACTCTTTATCGCAAAATTTCATCATACTACTCCTCAGCCTTATCGTACAGCGGAATATTTATAAGATTTTAATAACTGAAGGTAGGTCTATACGTGTACTAAGTCGAATCGCTATTTTTAAAAGGTTAATTCAATGTTACCGCTATCACAAAAGGAATGACGGTATCACAAGACAAATGACGACAAAAAAAACAAAATTGTTGAAATCGTCTGACGTAAATAACGGATTAAGCTTCTACGTATTTTAGAGCAACGTTTCACATTTAAACGAAGATTAAAGATAATGGTATTTAAAAGCGTACTAAGATGTTCTGTGGAGTTCGGCCAAGTTATTTAGCGAGAATAGAACACAGCGTACATTTTCATAATTCAGCACTATTGTTGATGAACATCAATCACGAACATTGTGCACATTCTTGTTGATTATTAATTTTAAAACATTCTTCATACACGCAAAGTTCGTAAACTTCACACCTAAACAATGCACAATGAACGAGAGAGAAATTTGCAATGGGCTCGCGGTTAACTCTAATTATGGAAAAAAACAAAAACATTATTGGTACAATTTTACAGTACTTATGATTTAACAAAACTGTGATTTAAATATATTATATGTATACCAAATACGATAGAGAAAATGATGTACACATATGAATCCCAAATAAATTTGGAATTAGTGCGGAGATTCGATGCACCAGGAAAAGTCCCGCCCACTTTTCCGTCACACGTCACGACGTCACAAGAGCGCCGTCCGTTGGGCCGAGCGCACCTGTTGAGCGGCGCGGGCTCTGAATACACGCTACCACACGTCTCGGGGACCGCGGGTGGAAATAATTCGCAACATACTAAAAAATAACTCATCTTATCGGTCGTTAGTGAAAAGCCGAGTGAAAATGAAGACGTTAGATATTTATCACTTTTATCGCAAGTCTTTTCGTAAATCACATAAGTAAGACGTACGTTTTTTAGTATTATTTCGTTAATGAATAGTGTAAATAAAATAGAATATTGGGTATTCGATTATCGAACAATATTATCTTCAGAATTAACGTATTCGTGCTTGAATACACTAACAATGATATCTTACCACAAAGCGTGAATCGTCGCTTGGCAACACGTTGGCGGTTGTGATAAAGCATTAATATTCAAAGATAATAATTTAAAAAATGTAAACAATTTTAAAAATCTAACAACTTGGTCATAACAATACATTCGAGGGCATCCGAAGCCAGTTCATTAATTTAATATGGAGAACATCCGTTGAAAATATAAAGTATAAGATTGACAATTCAAAATATCGAAATAAAAATGGTTAAAAATTTACCATCAGATCCGCGGAAAAGTTGTATCGAATGCTCTACGAACGTCAGGCACTATCACATTTCCAGAAAACAGCTGCGCCGAATTCTGCTCGTGGCACTTGGTCGGAAAATGGACGATCCTCTGGTACGGGGTACCGATATTAGCCAATATTCATTCACATATCACCGTGACTGCACTTAGGGGACACGCTCCGTAAGGTGGCTGGTAGACTTTTCTGAATTATTCGGAGACGGCGCAAAACGCGAATGGTTCACATTGCAACAAAGCCGGTCTTTTCTCTCCGGCGGTCGGGGCAATACTGAATACTGATACTGAGGCACGAGGCGGGGCATGGAGCGGGGAACGAGGCAGAACAGGGGGGGCGGGAAAATTCCCCCGCGCTGGAAATGTGGGAGGGAGACGTCTGTCCGCGAATTTGGAAGCACTATCAGCCGCGGGGGGGGGGGGAAAAACAGAAGAGAAGAGCAGGTGGTACGCCCATGGCGATGGAGAACGAAATTTTCTTCTACTGTTGTCTGCCATTAATTAATTCCACAAATAATTATTATATAAACAAAAATAAAAAAAATGAGCAAAAAAATCAGCCCCCTAATTTTACTTGGCAATAGTTTAAAAAAAAAAAAACTATAATGATAGGCGTTTTTTAATTCTAAACTACGCCAATCTAAATAAACAAAAAGGTTAGGCAAAATTTTTATCGACTGTAATAAAACCATTAAATAAATACCTTGTCGTAAATCAATAAAAATTCATGGTAAAATTTTAATAATTTTTTATTTCATGTACAGGGTACTTTTACAACGAATTGAAAAATAAAAGATTAATGAAGTCACAAATTAACATAAATATCAATATCATTTTTACTAATGATATTTTCGTCTACTTCCCGAAGCTTCGTGTAAAAGTGTTAGGTGATTTTATATCATTTACTAAAAACGAGTAATCGATCAAAAAAAATTAAAGATATGAGCAAAAATTACTGCCATTTCAAAAGTTTATCTTTCTTAGTAATCTTATGAATTAATAAATGATAAAAAAGTACCTCGATGCGGGTATTACAATTATGGTACCTGGTATACGCTACTACTGATGCAACAAACAAAATATCCTATCAAAAGCTGTGTCAAATTGGGCAGTGGATAGTAGACTTGGGTAGAGTAGAGATAAACAAATTATACAACCAAACAGATAAGCATTTTTACAGTAGGTACATTTTTATTATTCCATTTTTACATTTTATTCAAACCTGGATACATTTTTTTATGTAAGTAATTAAAAAATCATTATTATTGTAAAATAAGTCCTCGGCACGGGTTACCGGGACAAATTTATTTAACCGTTTTGTAAAAAAAATGTAAATAAATAAATATAAATAAAAGTGCACGCAATGAGATAATATTTTTAAACAAAACAAAAAATAAATTGAGATTCTCTGTTGCTCATTTCTACCAGAAGACTAAAAGGGATTTGGCAAGATCCTTGGCGTTAATGTCTAGTCTAATTGACTATTCTACATCCGCTCTCTACGTGGAGCATATGGGTTCCGCAAACTGCCTCCAAGCTAGGAGATCTAATATTATGTTCAATCCAGTACTGAACTTTAGTTCCCGGAACCGCCACCATATTCTGGCTAAACCTGTTGCACTATACTCTTGCCATGTGGATAGGATGGGTTGCTGATGGCCAATCACACGCTCCGTCTCAGTTTTATATTATTCACTCGTGCATACCATACGTGTACAGCATTACAAGTTACACATACTCATAGTGTACGTAAGCCAATATTGTGGTAGAGAATATTATATATTTCAGCCAAGCTAAACTATTGTTTTATACACTGAAAAAGTCTATGCTTTAAGACTTGAACGTTAAATTAAAATCATTTTGAAATTATACATCGCACAGTGAGAATTTGTAGGTCCGCATCTGATTAAATCAAAATATGAAAATGTAATCTATTCATCAAATAAAGAAAATAATGTTTGAGAGATCCATTCTGGACTGAAGAGAAGATAAATGTATATACTTCATTGTTAGTTAGCGAATAATTTATACATTGGCCTTTGTAGTGATTTGGCTAGTTCTACATGAGTCACGGTAACTTAGGTTTTATTCTGCAAAGGTTAGGTCAGCATGAAAATAAGTGTAATTATTCATTACATTACCTTGGACTTGCATTAATGCAAGGTTAATCTTGCATTCGTGATGTATAAGATCAAACCAACGCTGCAACAGAGTTAACTCTAATTACGCTTCTCATTTAACAGAATTTAATCATCAATTTGTAAATTTAGATCAAGTCAAAATCCTTCATGTAGAAAATAAAGGCCCAAAATTGGATAGATTAGAAATACTAGAAATCAATAGAATAAAAAATAACGCCAGTATATTATTAATTAACCAGCAAACAGAATTTTCAAATTCCCCATTACTTTCACTCTTAGCTTAACCTACTAATATAATCCCTGTGATAAAATCCTATCCTTCCATTACCTACACCTTCTCACAATACTGCCATTTAACATAGTTTTTGTATTTTGTCTCATTTTATCTCATACTGACTCTTACTAACTCATGTACATTTTTGTTTTTTCTATATTTCTTATATAAAATTGTTTTTACCTTGTGCAATATAATAAAACTTATCCCTCCAGTTCCCCATTACCTACTTTGTTACATTACTTTTAACACATGTTTTTGTGTATTTCGTCTCTTCTTTCTCTCATATTGTCTTTTTCCAACTCATGTGTTTAGTATCTAAATTTATTTTGTAAAAACTACTATTTATACTTTTGTCTTGTACAACATGTTACCAGTCTGAAGATGCCCGTTACAGGGTGAAAGCGTTAACTGATCAAAATAAATCAAAGTGGAAGTGTACCAAGTATTTTTTATTTAACTTTAATTAGTTGTACATATTGTTTTAATCTAAAATTATCGATTTCATAATAAGTTTCTGGTGTGGTGACCACGCCTTAATCTGAGTCATGGGATGGGTCAAGTTCGGGTTATCTGTGCGTTAAATAATATTATTTATAACGTAAAGAGGCCAGAGTGCGATTCGATATCCTGCCATGGTCAATGGTGACTTAGACCATTAGACGCTAATCGAGTCAAATATACATAGGTGTGATGAATGAGGAAAACGAGCAGGGTAAAACTCACCTTCATGACATCTAGAGACAATTGCGATAACTTCGATGCCGCATTTTTGAGTGAGCTAGTGCAAACATAGCAAAGTGGTATTAGTATTAGTTTTATATGCTCATTGACTTGATGAAAACACGGATACATATTATTATTACATGTATACGATAGCATTATTAAATCAATCCATCCCTCCATAAAGATTACAGAGTTCGGAATAATAATTAAAAAAATGTGCCTAAAAACAAGGCAACAGTTTTTTCTTTGATTAAAAAAGATTGATCCTAACAAGACATAACGCCTGGTTCACATATTTCTCAGATCCAATATTAAAATAATATCAAAGTGTTTGCATAGATAAACTTAGGACTCGTAGTAAACCTGTATGAATAAACGGTGTTTATGCGATACCGTATCATGGCATACTAAAGGTGATAAGTGGACCAATGGTTAAATGAACCAAATACTTATCCTAGAAGCTTGAACTCACCACCTCAAGGTTTGGAATTTTAAAATATATATATTATGCGTAAATCGAGATATTATAAATATTCAACATGACTAATCATTCCAAAACAGCTTGTTTACTTACGAAATACAAGTTTAAATTCATACATTGGGTATATTTTATCCCTAGGCCTGGAGACTAGCTCTAAGTGGAAAATAGTTAGAATTTTCCAGATGCCTCTGTGTAGCATGAATTATAAAGGTTTAAAGGGAAGACCATCATTAATCACGGCCCAGTGAAAATATGTTAGTAGGCACTGAAAGCGTGAGTCACCCAAGTTTTCAGAAAAATCGATGGATTTCACCACTTTCAGGAAAACCGTGAAATATTCAGCTTATAGCACCACTGGGTATTGTCCCTAAACCAGTTAGGAACTTAATTTTTTTACATGATTAACTATCTTACACACAAGAGAGAATATCTTTTTATGAAAATTAATCCAAATATTATTTTCATCGATACTTATTATGTTTGTGATGATCTCTGAATAACCTTTTTCATGATGTTTACAAGAAAACTAAAAAAATATATTCATCAGCCATAGGTGAAAAGTAACCAATTTTGTAATTGGTTGGGCATATTAGTTTTTTAATGAGCAATAACGCGCATCTCTAGCACATACAACTGACACCAATACAGTGAGTGACAGTGGAGAGCCAAGAGCGAGAGTGAACACTTTCTCACATTCTCATTGGTAAGACCTCTAGCGAAGTGGGCGAAAGTTAATCACGAATTTCTCAGACACCACATAGCGGATAATCAACATTCACAGACAACCGAGCCATCGCAAATAGATAACGAGCTATTGGCCTAATAGATAAACTCACTTGCTTTACAATACCATTTGTCATAATATCTTTCACACTGCGAATCATAGCTCTAGCTCGAAGGTAATTTAAAAAATATATGTAAACGGTTTGTAAGAAAACACCAGCGTGTAAAAATCCAAATCTATGTAGGTAGGGTGGGTGCCTTAGTAATTGAACACGCTATAATAATTGGACACCCTAAATTAGATTTTCAAAAACAAGCCTACTTAAAGAATTTACTTCTACCAGAAATATGTACTTTTTTAGTGAGTTCTTTCTTTAAAATGCATTCATACTTTTGTTTTATTTCAATATGAAAATTAAAAAATGTCATTTTATATAACAGCGAATCTTAAACTTGATTTTGTTAGCCATTGACCACTAGCGCAGCGCTGAAGAAAAATTTAACACGATTGTATTATTTTATGACGATACCTTATACGAGTACCTTTATAACCATAATAAGCCATTGTTTAAAATTTATACTAAAGAGAGCGGTGCAAATTAGCAATTAATATTACACCTATACGTAGGTATATACGTTATGTGGGGTATACACATAATAATTATAATAAATATTTAATACAATATCACTATAATGTCTCGGGAGATTAACAAAGACGTTTCTACAGTTAAAGAATATTCACGAGAAATCGTCTTTGAACAAAAGTTTCCACAGAAAAATAAATAAATCTAAATAATCGCGAATTTATTATGAATAGAGTCGGTTTAGCGAAGAACGATGGCGGTAATTAATATATGTCTAACGGTTTGAAACGAGATAACAAACAGTGCAATGACGTACTGCGTTCTGTACTGATTATTATTAACATAATTCCGTCATGGTGACGACATTCGACACGGCTAATTTCATCAATTTCAGTATCTACATTCGATTGTAAAAAGTCAATTTATGAGATTTGACACTAAATATTGCTTATATTACCGCTTCCCAATATACCTACTTTTGTATAATACAAAAAACGCGAAAATATTTAAAATATTATTTATGAAATGCAAATTAAGGTACAAAATAATTTGTTGTTTTTTTTTTGCTTACCAACGAAAACAAATAAGCTTTATTAGATATTTTAAGATTTAATAAAAACGCTTTACCGGCATAATTTTATTAATAAAATTATACCGAAATATGTAGCGATATTGATAATATACAAAAGTATGTTACAAAATCGTTTTTCAATCAATCGTTGGTTACAGTAAACGCTTTGGAAAAGCCTAGAATAAAAGTTTGTTTCAAAATAGGAAAACATACCTACTTGAAACCAGTTTTTCATCTTAGTTATAGGCATACGATACAATCGTCTCGTGTATCTACTACCTAACGATCCAATATGTATGAAATATCGCAATACAACCTCTAGTTGGCCTTTATCGATCACGTTGCTAAATCTGTGACTACTGAGATTCTGTTCGCGTGAATAATTAACAAGACGTAGATTTTATTACAGCGGAAGCCAGATACCTGAGGAAATGTACGTAGGAAATGTAAATTAATGTTATATGGAAATCGTTAAGCAGCTACGGTAATAAAGCGTAGAATGGAAGTAATGCATTAGTGGTATTATAATTAGTAAATCTATTATTAATAATTTTTGGCAATAAAACCGCTTTCGTGAATAACGTATCTTTGTTAATAATCTGTAAAAAAATGGTAAAAGTCGAAAGTACCTATCTAATAAATATCTTTGTATAGCGGGGATGAATCGTGGGTGATTGTAGGGAGTATGTAATTTTATTACTATATACATAGTACTAAAATGAAACAGTAAATAAATAATAATAAATGTACAAATAAAGCGTATATATTTTTTTATATTAAGAGACCGTAAAAAAAGAGATATTCATAGTAGCTAATTTTGTTACAATATTATAATAATTTAATAGTATAAATACGTTAACGCACGCTTTTATTTCAATGACGTAAACAATAATCAATTTAAAATATTTGTTTTTGTAAATATTAATTTAGTTCACACGTTTTTACTCAATATAATATATCAACAAAAATTAGTGAAGTTTTAATTGACTTGTTCGATAGTCCAAAAGATTCAATCGAGCAGGAAATATACAAAAACGTAAAATGATAAAAAGTTTACGGTAAATGTTTCTAAAAACATGCGAGGGCGCTTTTGTTAAAAAAACCATTTTCCCTTTTTACTAGATTAATAACAATGTTCTGAAGGCAAAAAATCATTAATAAACGTGTTTCATCCTCTTTGCCTTCCTACTCGTATACGGAGAAATAAAAGGTCGGTCAGACCTCGTGACGCAGTTCATAACATAATATTATTTGCGTTCTAGGAGAACAGAGCAAATATTTGCTAGCCAAAACACGTGGTTCGCAATGTTCTTAGATTTGTTAGAAAGTCGGGAAAATTGCGTATAATAATAACATTGTTTTGTCACGTGGAGGCTTCACAATTTTTACAACCCTCCAATTATTACGCGGTTCATGCTTGTTTATTTATTATGACTCGTGCATTGTATGACTCCAAGTACCTAGATACCTATATACTTTAATCACACATTTTAAGATCCTAAAAAATGCAGAAATTGTAACCAAAGAATTATTGTTACTTTTGTCTGTAGTACATAAAAATGCAATAGAAAATTATAGTTACAAACGTTTTAACTTTATATGACTATCATTACAATACACGTATTATTTCTTATTATAGATACCTAGTAACCGCAAACGTGATATATCGATATCCAGGAACAGATTGCCTATTACAGATATGTACGTGAACACTGAAGAAAGGACACTGAAATGACATTTCAACACACAGTGCATATAGGAAGCGTTACTTTTATTTACCTTACGTCTCCCACAAATCGATACATTTTTTTCGATAGTTCATATTTTTGAGTGATTCAATACACGGAGTTACAAAACTCTTAGTACAACCCGAAAACTGGTGAATCTATATCGTATTTGGAGTCGAATAAAAATTTTAAAACTTAGCTTGAAAAAACTTTTTTTTTCTTCTCATAAAAGCTTTCGTAAGTATTGCAGATTAAGTAAAATTGCACAAATTCATATTAAAATGCTGTTTTTTGTTTTGTTTTCGTTATGGATAGCATTAATTTGACTAAATAAATAACATTTGATAGGAATTTACAAAAAATTATCGAAAAAAAATCAATTCCTTACTAAATTTTCTCGAAAGCTATGGGTCAAATAAAAATCTACTCCAAATATGATGTAGATTCACTGGTTTCTCGCTTGTACATCGAGTTTTGTTACACGATACACAAATCCGATATAATTTGCTGTGCATGACAAAATGCCTCCAAGGAACTACCTTCAATGGGCAAGGTCACAATGAAACACAAAGCAAAAGATATAAAACATAATTTTGATAAAAAAAACATTGTAAAAATTCTCTGGAAACGAATGTGGGTTATCTAGGCGTTTACAGGGCTTATGACCTGTCATTGGCTGGGTTAAGTGGCCACTTGATGTACTACAACATAAACGCCTAGATAACCCACATTCGTTTCCAGAGTTTCTCTGTTTCTCTCTCTGTTGAGATATCAATAATATCTGATATCAGCCCAGCATGGGTATAGTCCAGTAATTTGTCTACAAGTATTTTTATACGTTCAAAATGTTGTTGTTAAAAATAATTGTAAAAATTGTTTATTGGAGGAACCTAATTATTTTTTAAAAAACAAAGTATTATTACCAACATATTTTCCTCCTTTTATTTTTCAGTCGGGTTTTTATTTCAAGATCCAATTACCAATCGTGAAAAGGTCAAGTCAATTACGTACGTAAGTTTGTAACGAGTATAATAACAAGGTGGTAGGAAGGTACTCCAGAGAATTGATTCTGCGAGATGGTTGTCAAGAGAAAATGAAAAGAGTGAGGCGGCACTTGAGACGACCACCTGTTCTTGGGGGCGGGGCGGGGGGTTCAGGCGGGACTGGGGGTAAGGGAGGAACGAGGGAGATTTTATTATTATTTTAGTTAGAGTGCAATCGTAAGCGGAAATGAGGAATCATGAAAACAACGAATTTTGAAGGAAAATTACACGATCAACCCTCTTAGTAAAAATAAAATGCAAATTCAGTAATCGAGTAATTAGTAAACAAATGTACGTTACTTCTTACATAAAATAATAAAATATGTATTTGGCGCTTGATTCGGGTTGTGTATTCGGTTTCGGTAAAGATTTAGGCATTATTCGTCTACATAATAAAAAGCAAGCAATCTGCGTAGCATAATCTAGCTACCTAGATAATTTAGCAGTTTTCTTTGATAAAGACGTTTCAATGTTTCGTTATGTACATAATATTATGCTTATGAAATAATAAGCTAAAAAATACCGTGGTTACCAAAAATTTTTATTAAAAAAATGATAATTGTATTCAGTAAAGGGCAGCCAGCAATGAATTTTTCTATGAGTTTATATTTTATTTTTTCACTTACGTACTTATAAGATGTAAGATTTAACAGCGCCCAGCATCTTTCATATAGAGACAAATAATTAAATTGAAAATTAGTACTTCGGAATGTCGAAACTAAAATTTAAAAAAATTATTCATGAAAATCGTACATCGCCACACTCACTGATCGCTTCTCCATAAAACCATAAATCTCTCCCAAATAGCCATAAAGATAAAGGTTAGCCGCATGAGAATATGAAAAAAATATTATTTTTAATCGGAAAGTGATGTCAACATAATTAATAATTTATCGTGAATTTCGGTTTCTGGGTCACCGTGAGACGGAGTAGTTGGCCGCCCGCACCCGGGGTGGGTGGCGAAGCACCCCGGTGGGTGGCGAAGCGCCCCCGGCGGATCGATGCGGCGGGAAGTGGGTCGACCGACGCCCACCGTCCTACATTCTCCTCACTATGAAATGGCCTGCGTGCAGGCCAGCCCTAATGCTACCAGAGGGATTCAAAATAGACATTTTCTGAAGGCATATTAGATACTAGGTATTATTAGCATTGTATAATAACGGACCTGCAGCAGACAATCATTTCTCAGAATTTTTATGATGAATAAATAGGTTATACGGATATTCTTTGGCAGTCATAATTCTATCTTTTACCATGGTACAAAATAAAAACAGACATAAAAATACCTCAAGGTTTATTACCACTGTAGAAGAAAAAAATTTAATGATAATTTAAGTTTCCAACTTGTACTTGACACCTAGATTAATGTAACGAATAAAAAGTTAAGAGATTTAAATATAACGTAAACGTATGTAAATGTGGATATAACACGATTTACTTAACTTTTTTATATGAACTTTATAATTCTAGATTTATAATAGCCGTTTTTTATGTACGAAATAATTTGACCCAATTTAGACCAAGTACTTATGTGAAAAACCTTCATAATATGTACATTGTACATGTGCATAAAACTCAATAAAATGCATGGAAAATTGTTGACACCTCTCTTTTCGACACCGAGCGCCCCCTTACTCCACGTTATTAAAACCGAATGGTTCTATTTTTAAATTTTTCCGATTGGGATAAAGGTCTTTAGATATTTCTTATCATAGTATGTGGTATGTAGCATAACTTGGTATTTTGTATGTCAACATGGAAATGAGACGGTGGATCCAATTAATAAAATCGTGAAAAAATTTGGTAATTAAATAATTTATTGTATAAAAACGGCACCTATAAAATGTAAAGTCATTTAAGAGGATAATGATTAGAAGTTTGTATTTTGAAGGTAGATAATTTCCAAGAAAAAATGTGGATAGTAGGATCGTACTTTGAAAAAGCTGCTTCTATTTTAAAAGACCGAAAAAACTTGCTGCTTGTGATAATAAACTGCTGGAGATGAAAAATCCAAACATCACGGAATCTTAAAATCAAACAGCTATAGGTAACAACGTTGAGTGGCTGTTAAAAAATTAAGCGATTTTTGTTACGAAAAAATACAACAGTAGTAGTCGAGTACCTACATAATTTTGTTAAATTACTTTTTATACACTAATCCACATACTATCATGATTTTGGATTAACTAAAATACATCACTAGTTTATTTCCATAGGTAAAACGAATTATTACGTAATGTCAATATTTAGCAAATGCATGAAATGTCGAGTGGAATGAGTAGTATTCCGAGAAGTGAATTATTTTTAGTGCACAAATTTTCCCGCATTGTATCGATTGTATCTATAAATACTGGCGAAGGCTATTTAAGTATGTAACTCAAAGCCTTACGTCACGCAATAAGGGCGAATTAGGAAAATACAGGGATTGGACTACGAATTTTTTTTCAAAGTTTCATAAAAATCAGTCTAAATTATTTTCAAGAGATTTGAAATATAAGTTGTAATGTATTTTTACCTGTGGCCGATTACCCTCCGCGCATGTGCTCTGGTCAGCCGAGCTTTGTTGCAATCGTTCAGATCGAGTGATCCCGATACGCTGAAAAAATGGAAAATAAATCTGGTTATAAGTCAATGTTAAAGAGTTCTAAAACGTGTAATGGTCATGACGGTATGAGTACCTACTGTAATTTAAAGGATGACGGAATGAATATTGTAATTTGAAAAGCAGCCTGTAGAATTGATTTATTTTATATCGTACTGGGATTTATCCAAATTTACATTCTAAACCTGGCCATAAAAGGTACTTCGAAAATTTATAAGGATAAAAAAATTCTCAGTGCGCAAAAAACAAATCTAAAATAAAATTCTAAGACTCTCTTTCAAACGCAAATATGTTTGACAAAGAAGTGATTTTGTGAAGAAATTGTGGTTCAGCCGAAGACGTATTTGAAGAATTCTGACGCAAATTGAAAAATTGAATATATTAGTGTTTTCTACCCGTGACGAGGCTTTTTTCCAAAAAAAATCATTTGCTTCGTGGCGTTGGAACTCAAGCATCGACTTTGAAAATCACTTCAATAAAAAATGCGGAAGAGTTTTCACAATATCATAATTTATAACATTTTGATATTTCAAAAAAAGATCTTTAAGAAAACAAACTAACCATTTTATTTTCAAGATAACATCGACATATTATGTAATACAATAACAAATAACTTTATTTAAAATAATTGGTTTACGAGATCATGTCGAAAATAACTGTTAACATAAAATGATTGGGAATACTTTTACGATCTAAAAATATTTGGCTTGGGATAGCTTTACTCCCACTCTAGAGACAGTGGCGGAACAATTGCTTACGCGCAGGAGAGAAAAGATATTAAACTTTTTACTATTAGCTTAGAAAATAAGACGTAGAATATCAAAGGTACATATTTTCATTGCTGATTCCTGAGAATAAAAAATATATGTGCTGGAAATGAGGCAATAATGGAAACGCCGTAAAATATTTTAAAACCCTCAATTTCTCAGAAACCGAAAATAAAATGTAAATAATTACATAAACCGTTTACTAAAACTGAATTTTCCGAATGGGGTAAAATAGGTTTCCATTTATATGATGTTTAGCAACGACAAATAACTACTCAAATAAAAAGCTCGTATAAAATGTAAAATGTTTACTCTGTATCAAATAAAGTGGGTGATGAATTAAATCAAACGAAACATGGAATTATGATGGGAAAATACTCGACGTGGGACTAGCGTGGGTGTTGTTATTGTAGTACATTTAATACGCGAAGCAAAGTAAAAAAATTATGTTTTCATCCCCAATAGATTCGAAAACAACCCCGTTCTGAGATAAATAAAGCGATGACGCAGTAAATAGGTGTTTTCCTAGGAAACTAGTATGATCGGGTGATGGTGCATAAATTCCATAAAGAATATTGAATGAAAGGGTGTTTACTACGCATTACTTATCTACTCGTATACAATGTTTTTAGCTTTTGACGTATCTGTATTTCTATGACGTTTACGTTTAGGGAAGCCTTAGTTCGTGGATAAGAAGAGAATGAGGAGTGTTATCTCTAAAAAAATATATAGGAAAGTTTCAGCGCTATGCAATTATACTAAATTTCCCGGTCAAAAAGAATGCTGATGGAACATTTTATTCTCGCGATACATTTTTAAAAAATGGTATAATACTATTATTGATATCTCAACAGAGACAAAAA